>JAQGBH010002671.1:0-23187 GCA_034698265.1 Sminthurinus aureus
GACATTATTATATATTATATTATACATACACAACACACATACACACGCATAGCTCATATTAGTCATAATAATGTTGTTATTACAGTTCATTGAAGATAAGCTATAATATATATAACTAAGCTAAACTTTGCTTGCATGATATGTAATATGTCATACTATATATTACATACAATTGTCTAGATTCTAGAGTAAAATTTGAAAATTTATACTGCATGAACTTGAAGTTTCAAATTGGAAGAGTCTACAGTCTACACAGTTTTGATTATTATTATTAATATATTGCTCTTATAAATAAATCCATATACAAAATACATAAATACTATAGTATGCAGTATGTACCTACAAAGCGGATTCATTTCAACTCTGTTCCATTATTATTGTTCTAGGAGAAACCAATATAATCAACAACACACAAATACAAATATACACATGATATATTTATCACTAAATGTCAACTAGAAACTAGAGCCACTGGGCTCGGGATTGTAAAATACCTATGTAGGGTTTAGAGTTTAGAGGTTGTTACTGTTTACTGTATATGGCAGAGTTTTCGTGATGATGATTAAAAGTATCTGATAAAAAAAGTGCTCAGCCTACTGAAATTCCTATAATCGTAATTCATATACGTAATACAAACTATACCCTGTAAACTGTACACTCAACACTCGATACATCGTTGAGCGTGTGTAATGTAACATGTAACAATGGTTTTCATGAAAAGTATTTAACTTGCATAGTATAAAGTATAATCCATGTATTGGATATTATCCCGTAAATATAATAATGTGCAAAATGTGTATACAATACATTATACATAATACAGACTGTATGCATATCCTATGTACTAGTGTTGGTAATAAAAAGCTTTAAACAGATTAACCTGTAAATACGTAAATAATTGTACATGATGAGAGAGTTGAGGAGAAAAAAAAATCCGTATAGCGGATCTATAAGTATACACTATACACATAAAATATCAAATGGATGCATACAAATGAAAATCAGAGCGGAAACTCCTTAGTTAAATGACTAGATTTTTTATACTTCATACTTCTTCATACTTGATATATGCATAAAACAAAACATACCCACGTCTTTAAGACGTTGAATCTTTTATAGGATCTTTTCTGTTTTGTTCTGCTCATGTAACAATAGTGAAGAAAAGGGATTTTATAGTCAAGAGTCAAGAATCAAGAAGAAGAAACTGGTGTAAAAATTACTGATTCCTGATAAAACAAAACCAAATGTTCAAGCCTAAAATCATAAAAGAGTACATAATATCTATTATCTACAATCTACAATATTTTATTTACGATACATGATACACATATAACACATAATAGAATAGCCAATACTTCTTGTTTCTTGTTAGAGAACAAACCATGATAATATTAAGAGTTAATGTTTCATGATCCTTTTTTAACTACTTGATATTTATAAAAGATAAGAGTAAAAGTTTTTCGTTCCCATTTTAGTTATGCTATAATTTTTACAAGTCCTGTTTGGTGTTTGGTGTTTGCTGTACAACGTAATATAAAATAAATCATCATATTTACGTGTATGCATGCACTGTGTTTTGCGTGTAAAATAGGAAGAGGAAAATCTGGATAAAAAATTCTAATAAAATTGCCAATGAACTTATAAAGTTCCATAATATTATAATATTGTGAGAGTATGTACTTTAAAATTTACACTAAAACTTGGAAGTCAATACAAGGTCTCCAATGTATAATATGTATGTATTTTATACTAGTATCTAGTATTATAATACATTATATCCATCGTCCATCCCAGAATTTTTCATTAATGACATTTACAACTCATGATTTTGCATCTACAATCTACCTCAATATGCATGTACTTCAGTGGGCAGTAAGTAAGTAAGTACGGCAATAAATGGTATCGCATAATAAAAAATTAAAAAGCAACGTGTACATCTTTAAATGTATCTAGAATCTACGTTTTGGTACGATTAGTTCTGAGTTCTGAGAACTTTTGGCTTGTAATTTGTAGATAGGCATGAAATTACACCAAATCTATTCATTATTTATGGTATATGTATCAGTTGTGAAGAGTGAAGAGGAGTGCAAATTGTGATGATCATGTTGATAGACCAAAACATCCAACATTACTCATTCCTTGGTTAATCATTTATCATGTTTTATCATTTTAGCACTACAATCTCTCTATTTAGCACATTTTATCTCCGTTCGGGATTAAAATACTTTTGCAATCATCACGACCACGACAATGAAAAAACTGAGGTTTTGAGTTTTGAGCTTTGAGTTTTGAGGGGATTAAACATGATCAAAAATGTAGTACAAAAAATCCCAAAGCTTTGTAATGTGTGTAAATAACTATATTATGGCAATATAATTCCACTTTCCAGACAACAACAATTCGAATGTCTAAAAAAGTTACTAACATTTAAATAGTTACTAAATGCCTACAAATATTCACTATTTACATGCGATTAAATGTAATATGTACTCAACATGTACCTATAGTCTATAGTATGACAGATGACAAACTACAGCAAATCTGTAGAAGACTTTACATTTTCGAAATTGACACTCGGTTAACAAAACAGATTGCGGTAGTAGTTTCAAAGTTTCAAACAGACATTAATTGCAATTTAAAAATGCATATATGCAGTAACTGTATAAAAAGGTATGCATAGTTAATTGATACGTGTTCTAAATACAGAGTACGAAATATAAAATATGGAAACTTACTCAATTTCATTTATTTTAGTTGAACAACATAAAAAAGGCCAAAGTCTTGTTGAAGATGAGTATTCCATAACATGTCTTTTTAGTTCTCACAAAATATCACAATTTAAACTTTTAGGTATAAAATTAAAATTTTCAACTTCCGTTTGTATAATGCAACACATTTTTGACTAGTGCAGTTGAATTGAAATCACATTTTTTGACTAATAATTGATAAATGACTAGAAAATAGTTAATCGAAGTTGGTTCTTTTATGGACTAGGATTATCCATGACGAGTAGTGACGACACTGCAGTTAAGTAATTATTTAGCTGCATAATATTTATGTACAAAGTAGAAACTACAAAACTAAAACACTGAACGAAAAAAGTCCCTAAAAAGTTGTGCTGCAGATGAGTGCAACTGGTTTCTGATTTTACTTTTTCCATTCTGCTTTCATTCTACTTTCTCAGATTGCAAAACTGCATGATCGCGCTACTGAACTGGCTTAGAGGGCTGCACGATCTCCGGAAAAGTATGTTTCAATTACTCGCTTCCGGCTTATAACAATTTCCGTTTTTCAATGTCAATAACGTTTTTTAAACATGTGGTCAGTGTCATTGTCACACATCATACATTTTTATACTGCTTCTAATAAGAAGTACACTATAAACTGAAGTGTACCTTACAAAACTTGCTCCTAAACTGTACAGTGTACACAGTGTGTAATAGCTCAGCATATTATGTACATTTTTTACATTGAGAACATAGGCAAATTTGAGATTTTAGCACACACATTTTATAAACCATGTCTAATGTCTACATATTTCGCCTATACAAAAGAAAAACAATTTTAATTAAATCAACTACGTGATAATATCAACTATTTGTTCAATTCATGTATTGAAAACTGGAGGCCGGTGGTCCATTAAACTCTTTCATTCAATTACATATACAAGAAACATTATATTGATTTTGATACACTATGTGTAAAGGGTAAAGGGTAAAGACGTTTATCAGTATCAAGCGTCAAGCGGCTTAGAAAATACAAACATGAAATAGAAATACTACGCTTTAAGATTGAGAAAATGAAATACCGATCCATAATCCATAATTCATACAATACAAATAAAGTACAATGTCAAGATACATATGAACCAAAGACCACTGGTACAGCTTTAATATTTAATAGTGATATAGTTTAAATTCCTCATAAACCATTGTCAATTGTTGTCACTGTAAAATTACTCATTATTTCATTGTCAGCACAATAGGAAATAAATTAAATGGAAACATAATATTCTGTCTTTCTCAAGTTCCGCCTTTGCTAATAATTAATAATTATATGAAATGGAATGTATAACGACTAACAACCGTTTATTTTATAGAAGATGGAAATGTTTGACCAAAAAATCTGTGCATTTTTGTTTGTTTGGCGTGCAAATGAATCGAATACTGAATACTTCGTTCATCTGAATGGTGAATGTTGAGGGTATTTCTCACTTTCTGCTTAATATTCAGGATACATAATTAGTTTTGATGTGCATACAGCTCGGAGTGGACTATGACGACAAGTACTTCAAACTACAACTATACGAATAAGAAGTAGTAGAAAAACATGCTTTGTATTTTGTATACTGCATACTCTAAACTCTAAATTCAATAGTCAATACTCACCACTCACCATATTACGCAACAAAGTGAATCGTGAATGAATAAATACGTGATGCAGTTTATAGTTTTATGGAGTGACTTTTTTTGGCTAGTAAAAGGTTCATTTGTTGACAGAATACTGTTGCTTTTCATCTCTAAATTCATTATGCAATCCTGACATTTATCTCTGTCTGTCTTATCTCTGCATTCCATTATACGTTTTGTGTTTTGTGAACAAGTTGAAAAATGTAGATTTGTTGTGCGCTGTGTGTAAAGTGTAAACGGGATGTGAATATTAGAGTATTGGTAGTGCATTTTTACACTTTACATGTCCATCTATCCACCTGCTATTTACTATTTACCATCTGCATACACTGGATTGTGGAGATATTTTATTATAATTTAATTCTAGGAGTAAGCCTAAAATCTAAAACCTAATCATAACCTGTCCATTGATTTTTCTGCTTTTCAACGTCTATACTACACGCAATAATTATAAGTAGCAAATAAAATATGCATAGAAAATACAAAATACAAACCAGCAGCATTTTCTCACTTTTATTTTTTTTTAAACCAACTCCTTAGTCCGCGACATTCGACATCGCCTGTCATAATTCATAATTCTGGTACAAAATTCCACTGTTTCAACAAATGGAAGCAAGAAATTAAAAGGACATAATTATGCATTTTGCATTGTTGTTTACTGTGTTATTGCAACCTGGATTCTGGATTTGAAAAAAAACTAACTTTATGGCATAACGTAAATCAGAGCTATGAGTTTTTATTCATCTTAATGAAACCAGTACGCCTGTTTGCTTATTAAC
Source organism: Sminthurinus aureus (assembly GCA_034698265.1). Taxonomy (NCBI): domain Eukaryota; kingdom Metazoa; phylum Arthropoda; class Collembola; order Symphypleona; family Katiannidae; genus Sminthurinus; species Sminthurinus aureus. Next base: position 5,189 of record JAQGBH010002671.1, read on the forward strand.
TGGACACTGGCACTGGCTACTGGCCAGAGATTACAGAGATTTGTTAAAACCTATTTTGTGTGAACGGTGAACAGTAAATCATATTTATGCTAATGTGATGCTGCTCACAAATTATCATGTTTGGCAATAATATTTTTTCACATAACTTTGTTAGAATTTTGAGTTGAGTGCCGTTTTACATTTCCTTAAGATTAAGACTCATTTAATTACACTACTCGTTTGTAGTTTGGAGTGTTGGTACTTTGTGCAAGTAGCAAGTAGTTTAATGAACAGCAGTCATAAAAATAAATCTATTAAGTATGTATTAAAAATGGCTTGTTTTATCACAATATTTAGCTAATGACTCCAGAAAAGAAGGTTTTCGCATATTTTCTTACTCAAACTATATACAATGTCTTCAGGAAAATTTTTTATGTATTAAAAAAGTATAAAATAACTGATAAAGCGTATTAGTGTCTCACCTTTGATTTGCCAGTCCAATAAATTATTTATCCAAGCTTTTAAACACAGGACACAGTACACAGTCCAAAATCAAAAGCCCTAAACACTGACACTATGAAGTACAAGGAAAAATCTACGTACTTTTCACAAAAACTTTCGGTTTCACCTTAAACTTTGGGTGAGAAAAATATCAAATATCAAAGTGAGAGCGATGTTAAACTTCACCACAATTCCAAATTCCAAATTCAAATGTCAGTGGGTTCAACGTTGAATTTTCTCAAATGTGTAAATTCCGTTTTCACAGAATCACAGAAGCCCAAGTTTATGCAAAAAAAAATTTCTTTCTGAACCACATCCTAAACACTAAACACAAAGCACAAACACAATGATGATAATAATAAGTTGAACAATCTTCTAAATTCTAAATAATAGTGAAGGGAGAGTGTGAGAGAGCGAGGGATGAATTCTGCAGAGCGTAAACTTTCAACTAAAACGTGTAGCTTATTACTCGTATCCTACTACTCACTAGCAGCAACCAGCACAATACTACTTAACTTAGTATTAACTAAGTAAAAGCACCCTACATTTTGTATTTTGTACATACGACCAATGTACATTAGGCATAGTGTGTAGCAGAGGGATTTTGAATTTTGATATTCACTCATCGTGCACTGACTTTGTTTAACGTGAGAGTATAATGTGTGTAGTGTGTAACTATGAATGCATTCAGTGTTATATTTTGTATACAGTGTACAGTGTGCATTATACATAATACATACATGAGTAAGATCATCCTGGCTTGAAACATGAAACAGAATGCAGACTGTGTACTGTGTACTTGTTCTCACTGTTTTCAAAAATCATACAAAAGTCTAAAATACAATTTTCTCTACTAAAGTACGCTGTAAGTTTGAAACACTGTGTTTTAAAACTGAGAAAGAAAGTTGTTCTTAGGTCCATTTCTTCTCATCGTCATTCGTCATAATTCATAATTTCCTTTAATCATCAATCTGAATTCTGAATTGGAATTTTGAATGGAACGCTTACTCGTACAAAATGTGAAATATCGTTGATCTTTGAACATTGAATATATATGTATTATGTATAGGAGGAGCAAGAAGCAGGAAAGAGTAAAAACTGAAGAGTTGACAGAACAAACCACGATTTATGTAATTATCTAATTATGTATATATTATTAGCAATCAAGCGTTAAAAGATTCATAGTATGTACATATGCAGTGTCAATTATTATTGCTAAAATAAGTCAAGGCAGTATTCGTTTCAATAAGAAAATGTGGAATATGGAATATGGCATAAGTGTATATAGTCACTATATTATAGTGTATAGTACATCAATCTAACTTGATATTAGAAATTAAAAGTAATTATTTAATAATTCTTGTTTGATTTAGCAAGCTAACTATAATCACATTAGTTCAGTTTAGAATTCAAATCCATCTTTCACTGATTTCATAACAGCTGAAAGTCGTATTTGAATATGTAGATAGAAGTGGAATAAGTTTCTCTGAATTTTTTAAATACCATGGATACAGATTCGGTTACTTTAGTGTGTACATAAGCAGAGAAACTTATTCCACTTCTATCTTCAACTGATGTATAATGTATAACTGGTGTATAAATGACAGTAAAATGGGACTGGACTTGCTTTTGCTCAGTGTGTGTATGAAATATGAAATATTATGGAACCAAGTCTGTATCAGCCACTTGCTATATCTATTGCATGCTAAATACACGAGATAAGTTTACTGTTTAGTGTGTAGTACACTCCAAAACTTGAGCCTATATCCATCTTCATTCTACATTCTACGTATTCCACATTCACTATGCATTTAAAGTCAAGGTCTTTCTGCTGTCTGTCCACAAGTTTTTATCTTTGTTCATCTCTTCTCCTTTTCAGTTGTGTGTAGACAGTACGTATTGTTTATAATATATACTTTACTATAATTTAATATCATATCCTCTTATCAGACTTACTACATTTCTGTCGCTGTATAAAAAAAGATGTAAAATATTACTCACACTGAAGAGAGCGCGAATCGCTACGCTATGGTAGACTACTACATAATAATATACAGCAGCTTAAAAGTTTTCAATTCTCCTCATCTCCTCAGATTTTATACATTTCATGATGTTTATTACATCAATCCATTCACATAAAATCTCCATCACAAAATCAAGGGAAAAAATTCTGATGTCGTTTTACAACTATAATAAATGCAACAATGAGACTCAATAACTGATTTTAAATGTTTATAAGACAAGAAGTATAATATATTTTTATTGTGTTACTTAGCTTGTACATTTGTATTCTTTGACGATCACATGTTCAATTTGTTTCATATATTTTGGTAAGCTATAAAACTGTATACAGCAGTGCATTGCACTACCATTTGTAAAAAAAGTATCAAAACATTTATAGTAATCATAAAACTATTCTTGTTTAACTTAATTAGAAATAAATCAAAAGAGAAAGAAAGGAGAAAGGACTTGAAGAAGAGTTCTCAGCATTTTGCGGATTTCACGAGTATTTTGTATTTATCTAATCGAAATAATTACTACTGCGTGGATGTGAGGGGGGAGCGGGTCTATTTGCCGTAGTAGTAGGGACTTCCGATGTACCCCTGGTTGTATCCGTTGTATCCGTTGTCGTATGCATATGGATAGCCGACGTTGAGGTAGCCGACGTTACTGTGAGCGTAGGGTGAAGGGTAGTAGTAGCTTCCGCCGTTGTAACCGTGAATTCCGTTGTATCCCGGATATCCCAATCCGTTATAGTAGAAACTTTCCTATAGAGTTTTTGTAAGATTCCTTTTTATTACACTGTCAAATAATGATTGATTTAATTCAATCAATCAATGTGTATTCAAATGTTTGCATCAGTCAAACCCACGTGGAATATTATAATAACGAGTCAAATTTACCGCAGTCTCCAGTTTTTCATTCTTGCCTTCCAGTTTTTTATTTTCTGAAGGAGCAGCAAAGGCGATGGCGAAAAATCCAGCAGCAGCCAGAACCATTAAAACCTGATGAATAGAGAGAAAATTAAACACAATCATTCTCAACTTGTGTTTACAAGTGGGTAAACACTGAACACTTTTCACACTTCACTCCACACAAATAATAACAATCCATAAGTAAAACAAAGTTTACAAAATTACAAGAAATTTATATCGGTACAAAAATTCCAAAGAGAATTTGAATCTTACAGTGCTTTTAAAGGCCATTTTCGGAGTTTGAAATTTGAAATTTCAAAGAATTTTGAGAAGAACTGCGTTCCTTGTTTTGTTAGTGAAGTTGAAGAGGTAAAGAATATGACTGTGACTCAAAATGGGATTTTCATCACCTTTTTATATTTGTCTGCAAAGACCCGTGACCACCACACACACATTGTGTATTTTCATACAGCAAGTTTCAGACAAGGGCGATTACCTAAGTCTACACAAATATACATTTTCATTCTTACATTTTTACAGAAAAATTAAAAATTACTCATTGACTGATGTCCATTCCAGAATATGCATAAAAATAAATACAACAACCACGCCTTAAATATAAATGTACATCATCATCATCATAATTAATAATTATAGAGTTGCTAGGATCCTAAAAATAGAAGACGACGAAGCAAACGGCAGATTTGTCATGTGTCAAACAAAAAATGCAATACTATAACCACACAGAGATTAAATCAGTATTCTTTTTTCTTGAAACGCATATAAGTATGTATTCATGTACCATATACATCATTGTGTGTTGATATCATGATGGCTCACGCACGGCAAGGGCAAAAATCATGCTATGAACACATTTAATAATAAGTATAATATTATAATACATAAATATAATAGTACATTTACATGGCGTGTTAAATGTATAATATTATAACATTATGATGAATTTGGGTAGATGTGTGATTATTTCCTCTGAATTTCAGAGTATAATTAAAATAAAAAAATTCGTAAGTACAACTTATACATGAATGAAAGGTTTGTAGACATCAGTTGTTCATCAGTTGTATTTTATACACTCATGTATAAACGGCTATTTCACGAAGCATAACCAAATATTATTGCATAGATGAAAAATTATGCACAAATCGTAGTACATCCTGTACTGCCTTACAACTTAAACACCGCGTAGTTTGTTCGTACTTTGGATATATTATTATTACTTATTACTATAGATGATAGTGTAGGAAGTTGAATTGTTGTTATCATTATATTGTTTTCATTGTAATCTGAGTATTTAGATGCACTAAAACATCATTATTATTATTATTATTATATGCCAGACATATGCATTGTTTCAAGTTTAATCTCGCATACTTAATAAGCTTTGACTTTGTGTACACTCCCCTTCATTTTATCCTCACCACTCATCACATTTAAATTTAATTACAAGTAAGATGCATTCACACACATACGTTAATACTTTTTGTTATTGATCTGCTTGACTTTGAAATTACATCAAAAATACTAAAATATAAAAAAGCTTGCTTTATACTTAATAATATAATATAATATAATATACAACTTATTAAATTGTACATAATATTATATTCCATTTCATTATTATTACTATATCTATAATATTATTTATTATTACACATCTGGAAGCTGTAAGTACATTTACATATCCGCAATGATTTTTACACGACTAAAAAAACGTTTGCCTATCTTAGAATAAAAGGTAGTCCATGATAATAAAGTAAATATAGTACAAAGTTGTAACTAGTAGTCAATCAGTTTCCCTTTCAAGTAGAAGATAAAATTACATTTACTGGTGGTTTTTTCATTTACTACGACTAACCTAGCCTAACTTTAATTATGTTATCCGTTATTGTATTACAAAAAAAATTGTTCTGTGAATAAACCAAATGTGTAACGCCGCTCACACACCCTATATTTACTACATTTTTTATCACTCAATATTGTTATTCTACACGCTTACGTATTTAAGAGCGGCCTTTTGCTTTTTACTGCAAGAAATTCTACTGTTCATTGTTGTTATGTATATAATATGTAATATATGTAGATGATAAATAATTTAGATCCTAGATATGCCAAGGTAGACAGATATTTTTCCAGAAGAAATAAGTAGCTTTTTACTGAAAAACAAAAGCACTCGTATAATTTACTGATTTTAACTGTACTGGAATAAACTAGCACTAAACCAGAGAGAGAGGTGAATTTCATAGCAAATTACTCATTTATTTTTTGTTGTATATAGAATAAAAAATAAAATAACCAGTCAAACATATTTTAAGAAAGCAAAATGTAAACTATACTATCACGTGAATTAGTATCAGGTTAATAATATTAATTATTTGATTCAGCATCGTGTTCTACGTAACGTTAAATGTTTAACGTTATATTTTATATTCCAATACATTAATTTGATCGTTGAAAAACATGTTTTTAATATTAATTTTACATGAAACATAAAAATTACGAAACATACTGCTTTAGTTCATGTGAATGTATAAACAGCAATATCAGCAATAGGTGTGTAAAAACGAAGGATCCAAGTTACAAGTACTGGCAGCGCTATATACAGAAACAAAATAAAACACACAGTAATATAAAAAATGTATCCAAATAAAAATTATTAAAAAAGAATAATAATAAGAATAATCTTTACTATTATTAAAACATGTAAACAGTTAGCTGATATAGCTAATATAACTCATAACTAACCTGTGATATCAGATTCTCATTATCGAAAACATCATCCCGACTTTTTACTTCTCTCTTTTTTCGTCGTGGTTTTAACAATGTTACAATTGAATTACCTTTAGGAATTTTTGATAATATTTCCTTATTTTGAATCACATTAGCATTGCTATCGGCACCAAGTAAAAACGAGTTATTGTTCGTATAATTATTTTTCAACTGATTCTTTCCTTCTTCTTTTTCTTCTTCTTTTTTTGTATCACATTCCTTATAAAAAATCAAAATAACCCATGTTTCAATTTCAAATGTATAATGTATATTATAAAGAACTAATGAGGAATATATTTTTTGTCATTTTATATATTATATACTATGTCTCTTTACTTGAAATATGACATATTATATTATGTCACATAATATGATGTATACGCATACTTAGCAAAGACAGTTGGCACTAGTTATAATACATAATAATATGTAATATGTAATAATATGTTAAAAATAATAACGCACTAGTGACTAGTTAAAAAATACTAAATATTATATATTATACTATTGTGACTTGTGTACCAGTTTTGATGTAGCCGTGTAACAACTTTCAGTATCTTCAGGAGTACAATTCAGTAATTTCAATTTTTTATTTCCATTTTTCAAATTCTGAGCTACACTTCCACGACCTCGACCACCGTAGATGACAACATTTTGATTGCAACTTTCAGTATCTTTTGAAAAAAAAACAACAAAATTATTTTAAATAACGATAATCATGATTATTTTATGAAAGAAATCCATAACCTGTGAGCTTATTTTATTTATGCTTTAGAACTTAGAACTGAGGCATAAATCTATCAACATAAAACATGAAATGGTAAAAAAATATAAAGTACCTGGTAACGAGCAATGTGAAACAGGTGTACTCATTAATTCTGCTGGATTCACGAAAGATTTTTCGTGAATCATAAAACCACTTGCTACATTTTCTAGCGTTCTAGCACGTGCTCGCCCTCGTCCAGTCATGGTTGTAGGAATATTTGGCGTCTAAGAAAAATGGTTTGATCAATTGAATGTACCAATTAAAATTAGAATATGAAGAACTTATCTTTTGTTTTAACACTATAATTAAAATATAATAATTGTTGATTATGATTTCGGTTTTGAACAAATGAAAAAATTCCCACATTTGAGTTTAAACAGAAATTTTTGCTCGATGAAAACTCGATGAAAAAACGTTTGTCAAAAAAGCAAAAGCAGTATTTGATGTGGTTTCATTTTTTATTTATTACACAATAAATATCAATTTTGTACGTTATTACGTTATTATGATTATAATGTACTTGTTTTACAAGGAAATGTTATTGCATTAATGAAATTTTATTGGTTTTTGGGTATTTTGTCATAAATGCAGGTTCACCGATACAAGCCTGGTTACAACATTGCAACAATGCATTTTGTTGTTTTCATTCTACTTATATTGTCATTTTTGGCTTTTGAGCCCAAAACTGTCTAAAATGCAGCTACTTTTCACTTTTCATATTTCATATAATATCTAGAACAAATTATATGTTACTAATTGTTTTTTCACACAAAAAACTGTAAAAAATGAAAGCTAGTAAAAAATAATGTGAGTAAACAAATTACTGCTATGGTATGATAAGATGACATGTGACATGTGAAAAAATGCTGTTTTTGTGATTTTATAGCTGGATTTGTAGGGGATGGTGGGGGAAGTTTAGAGGGTAAAAAGGTGTAAAACTCAGGTGTAAAAAGGATGACATGAGATGGAAATTGGGAAAGATGTGATTTGTGAGGGTGTATTACAGTTGTGAGTTTGCTCATGTTGGTTGTGAGTTGTGAGGTGAATTTAATGGTGGATCCAGGAACAGGTGAGTCCTGGGTCCTTGGACAGTTCATCTCTCCCTTTTCTATTCAAGGTCTCCAGCTATCCCTTCTTTTCTTTTATCTTCTCTCTTCCCTTCAGCTTGTTTTGCTCTTGATCCCTCTTCTCGTATCCCATCCCGTCTATTCCATTCCATTCCATTCTTGAAATTCTTCGTAGACTATTCAACATGGATTTGTGTAATTCTTGAGTCTGGAAATTTTCTTCCACTCAGCACTCAGCATCATACATCGATGACAAAACATTTCCTACTCTCCTCTTTTCAGATTTATCAACAGAGTTTGAAAAAGTTTGTATCCGTTTCACTTAGTTTCTTCTTTGGAAATTTTGTAGCGCTCATCAGTCGCACACTAGTTCTGCGTAAAAGAGCTGGATAGTGACAAATATTTAATAGCTCTGAAGCTCTTAAATGCTTCCGTTGTTCACTCATTTTTTGCAGCTCATTCAGCTCCTCATTTGACAAGTCATCCGACCGACCAATCACCAATCACCAGGTTCGTTTCTGCTCCCACTTTGAAATATTCCTTACAAATTAATTTTTCTCTAAATATACGCTGATAAAATATAAAATGCAATCCAAAATGAACTTGTCGTCGGTATCTTCAATCCTCCACCAAACTACTCTCTCTTTCAATTTTTAGTATAATAATAATTTAAAACACGCTGGGGTTCGGAATAAACCTTATACCTTGTGTATGTAGGTATTTAAAATTCTCATGTAAATTTTTATGATTGTTCCTCACAGACTAAAAACTGCAGAATGATTGAGAAATTTCGTCTACGTCTTTTCCTTTGGGTGTCAATAACGAACTTCCCGTCCTGGTTAAACGTGGTGGCAGGTCAAGTTCAGGTTCAGGTAGGCGGAGGTCAAACGAGTCACACTGGACATTACGGTTTTCCCGCGTCTGCTTTGCCTCAGAGTCGCACGATGACCCTCGACTCACTCACAGATCAAATTGAAGGAGCAGACAGTCAAAGCATTAAACTGGACATTTGGAAATCAGTCGGAATGAAAGGACTCACACCACCCGAAACTTACAATTCTGGACAGAGCGGTGACTTGAGAAATCATGGTAAAAACAGTAATCGAAACAGACATCAATCAGCAGCCGGGAATAACGGCAATCGGACCAGACAGGCATTTGAACAAAATCTGCTCAGATTCAGACAAGGTCAACCGTTCGGAGGAGGTCTGGACGTGCAAAAAACTCCGAATCCTGCCATCCAAACACTCATCAAATACGCCACACAGTGTCTCTTTTTCCTTCGTTACTTGTGAGTTTTCTTCACATTACTAAAGTCCTCAAACATCTAAATATTTGCAACATGTTTTTTGTTTTATTTTGCACGTTTTTGATTACCACATTAAGCGACTATTTACTCTTTAATTGAAAACAGTGTTTATCGTTTCCCGTTGCATTCTATTTTGTAGCTGGTATTTCTTGTGTTTAGCGTCTCATGAATAACATACTTTTCTGTATTTGCAGTTTGTACACACTGATTGTGCAGTATCTTCCGTATCCGTACAACTACTTCCTCTACGCTTTTGGAGTGGGTCATCTCGTTGTGTCCGGCATAGAGCAACTCTAAATTCTCCACATCCACTCACTTTGATACGTTGTTCAAAATTCAAAATAGCTATTGGATTAATATTGACCATTCTGTAATTCAAATACATTTATTACCTTTCATGTGCGTAACTATGCTATGTACAAAAACATACAAACCGACACTACAGACAGATGAAATTAAAATAAAAAACCTTCACCATTCGAAACAGAAAATATAAATGAATGCAAAAAACGATCAGCCACAAAGCGATTCCCACAGTTGGGGTCTAAATGCACAAAACTACAAAGATAAAGCAAATGAAATTTCTACGAAAATCGACTGTCAATTTCTATAAAAAAAAATCTTGCTCAAGTTCGAGGCCGTTTGAAATTTCTGTGGAAATTGAGCTGGAAAAATGACAAAATCTTGTAAGACTTCGACGCCGCTCAAAATTTCTGTGGAAGTTGAGCACGAAAAATATTAAAATGTTGCTCAAGTTCGACGCCGTTTAAAATTTCTGTGGAAATTGAGTAAGAAAAATATTAAAATCTTGCTCAAGTTTGACGCCGTTTGAAATTTCTCCAGAAATTGAGCATATAAATCTATGTTGCCTAATTTTCATGTCGATTTGAACTGCCTACAAAAATTGATATTGGAAATTAATATTCAAATTTGTTATGACCTTTTTGAAATGGGTTTCAAAAGGGTCTTGCAGCAGCTGCTACGCTAGTTTGGTAATATAGTTTATTGGTAGTTAACTGAAACATCATGTAAATCGCATGATGTCTTTTCAGGACGAAGCTGTAATGTGGAATGTTGCATAAATGTTTTTTCATCATATTATGTTGTTATTATTAAAACATGTGTACAGTAATAAGCTATGCACGCATAAGTATTTTTTATTATGTACTGAGAGTTAAAAACAAAGTTTCGTCGGTTTCTTTCACAAGATTCAAAGAGTGGACAAAAGAAAAAAATAGAAACGTTCACCTTTTACCTTTGACTCAATTACAATTTCCCATTTCTGAAGCTAATTAAAATCGCGTTTCCCTTATGTATCTCGTATTTGCTCGAAATCATGACCACGAACCACACATGTTTGTTTTAGTGATTTGTCTTGTTTGAACACTGGAGTTGGCATGTGATTTGTGGTTGCGGTGCGTACTATCCGATGATTGGTATATGTGGTATAATAGTGGGGATGGAGATACCCCAGCTCGCGGAAGTTCGGCAGTTGCTTTCGTCACTTCGGTCTCCACAGTCATTCATATTATTGCATTTTAACGAGGATTTTATGCATCGTCCGTTGTTGCATCGGAATCCTGTACAAGCGGTTGCTGTTGGCCTGGCTGTTGTTGCCGTTGTTGTCGTCGTGGAAGAAGGAAGTGGAGTTGGAGGAGTGACTGGAGTTGGAGTTGGAGTCGTTGTCGTAGTGGCCCCCGCTTTTATCGTTTACACAACAAATAAACAATCAGTCTTTTGTGGTTCAAGAACAATATTTAAACATGATGAGCTAAAAATGTGCTGTGTTATTTTTTATTGGTTATTGGTCATGCAGTTATTGTACCTTGTTGTCGTTGCTCTATCCAGTCAACATATTTGCTAATTTCAGTGTAGACTCCGGGGTGGTCAGAAGCACATCCGAAGCCGAATGAAGTGAGTCCAATGAGGAGAAAAGTGTTGTTGGAGTCCACTTGGTTGGTGGCTTGTGGGAGGACGAATAACGGACCACCGGAGTCACCTTCATAATTAATAAGTCAACTTGGTTATTTCAATAATGTGTTCAATTTGGCATATGCGTACATTCACTTTTCAATTGCACACAAAAAACATAAAAACTGTTGAAACGAGAAAAACCTTGACAAGTGTCTTTCCCCGAGCCTGGTTCTCCGGCACAAAGCATGCTGGCTTTTATTCCAGATCCGTAGTACCTCCGACATCGCGCATCAGTCATCACTGGCACATCCACTTTCTTGAGAATATTCGAGGGGCGCCCACCATCACCTACAAATACATGCTTTTTTAAATTCCCTAGATTTTGTATCATATTTTACATCAAGCAGCATTCCTCGAATCTCTCACATTTGAAAGAAACATCTAAAATCTAATAGCATTTCTCCAAATTTGTACATCTGGATCTAGAATCTAGAACTGAACTGGTACAGAAATGTTGCGGAGCTTACTTAAAAGTCCCCACCCAGCAGCAGTTGCAATTTGACTGCTAAAGTCCTCGTTGGTGTTCATTGCAGGAATCTGAATTTTATCCACGTGCTTGTTGAATAGGAAAGGCTCGCTGATTTGGAGGATGGCGATGTCATTCTCATGACTGTTTTTGTTGTAATTTTCGTGGAGAATGATCTTCCGGACTCGTCGTCGTTGTTCCGTGCCGTCATACACCATGAGATCATGTTCTCCCGCAACCACGGTGAAGTCTCTTGGATTCTGACCCATGGGCGTGCCAGAAAAACAATGGGCAGCCGTCAGAACGGTAGTTGGATCCAGAATAGACGCACCACAAAAGTGTTGGCTCCCGCGGTATTGCACGCTCAACTGGAAAACTATCGGATTATTCCGATCCACATTTTCACCTCCCACGATCCGATTAGTCGAAGCTTTTTATTTCACCATTCCCAAAATAAACAGCAGAGCATAAAATAAAAAATACAAAAAATATTAATGAATTTTCCTTTTATTATTTTTATTTTAGTAGGGAATAATATTTGATTGTGAGTCAAGTGCTTACAATTTTTGCTCAGAGCAGTGGGTTCTTGGTCAAGTTCTGGCAAAGGTTGAACATGATTGGAATTAGAAGAAAGTACAACTTGATTCACCTCGGGCTCCTGGTTCTCCCTTTCTTCAACTGCGTTTTGGGCATTTAAAAGAATAAAAAAATACAGGAATAAAACAGCAGGTAATAATAAAGAATGATCATGAAGAATATTTAATGGTGTTTAATTATTGCCATTGTAAAGTTTATTTATTTTCCGCCAGAGCAAATAGGAGTTTACGCTTAATTAATTGTGCATGCATCGACTGTCCTTTTTTCCTTTTATACCTCGTTGTTTTACACTCTGAATCCAGTCTTCGTGAGTAGAGACGTTTATATATTTTTGGGAAGAAGAACTAAAAACTCCACAGAGAAAGGGACTGGAATTTTCTTGGGAACATGCCAAACCAGAACCCATCTTTGGGCTACAGTTTGAATTTGTGTCGTAGCAAAGGAACATGAAATTATCGTCATGAGCTGGACACAATTTTCCTACACCCGTTCTTGTCTCTAGCGCTTCTCCGTCTCTTCCGTCGCATAAAAATTTCCCAGTCGCCTCGCTCCAACTTTCACCATCTGCCAAAACAATGTGCATCTGCTGTTAACATAAATCATTTCCTTTTTTCTACACTCACACAACAAAGCTCTTGAAGGTACCAATTAAACAGGATTGAAATTTGAAATGTGCATATTTTGTAGAATTTATTATTGTTACTTGTTCCTTGAGTTGTGTTGAGTGAGGATGGGGACAAAAACCCTTTAAAGTCAATTGGGTTCGTAAGTCGGAGAAGAGCCAGATCGTTTTGCGTCCCGGATGAATTAAAATGTGGATGAATGAATATTGAGTTGACAGAACGAGCCGCACCGCCCACAGTTTTGACTTGAACATCTTCCGGCCTCCACTCGTCAACACATTGCGCAACGGTTAAAATGAGAAGAGAAGAAATGATAGTGCCCGCACATTCAGAAGAATCATTTCTGTTCCAAATATTAACTCCTGCATTTTGAGGAAAGTCAAAGGAACTTGCTACTTTCGTCAAAGATGCTACACAAAATTTCAAATTTGATTGAATATTATTGCACCTTGAAATAACAATAATAATATTAAAATAAGATGATGAAATGCTTTAAAAATATGTATCGATGGAATAAAAATACCGGAATCTTGAAATAGATTTAAAAATAGATGAATAAAGTCCTCCATTCTGTTCACTGTTAACGCGGATACAGTATAAAGTGGAACAAAATCAACAACTGACTGCGAAAAGCAAGACAAGCGCCGATTTGATTCCAAGTGCGAATATGAAAGAGTTTTAAGTTAAACATAATTATTTTAGCATATTATTTAGATAGGATTTTATGTGCTGCAAATCTGAAAATGTATCTACATATTATTATACTGTACGTACAAAAGAACTGTATTAATTTCATTCTGAGAATTCATGTCGTCTGTGTAATTCCAATTCCAAGTGTGTGCAAAAATACGTGGATTGAGCATGAAATAGTTTATTCTAAAAATATGTATAAAATAATAATAATGAGGCTGACTGTGATAACAAATATTTCAAGATGAAGAAAAAGGTCAGAGGTGAATTTTGTCCATGTGCAAGAAGATACATAAGACATAAAAGTTGTAGATTTCATTTGAACTTGACGTAAATAGTGAATGAGAATTGGGAATTGAGAATGTACAAGGCCAGAGAACTAAATTTAATCACGTCAACTCTCAACTCTCGACTCACACAAGTCACAGAGCACTCCCAAATACAAAAATTAGTTTTACGCATGTGAAATTATCTCTGTATTTCTGCATCAAGTGGTTCTGGACTTTCCCTCAAATTATTCATCATTCAGTTGGATCAGCAATCAGCAGCAGAAATAGCACACACTTGTGAACAGATTTCTCTGCCTACTTTATCTTTCATCTTTCATGTTGGAGGTAGGAGTAAAGCAAAGCAAAGAGTAAAGAGTGATCGAAGAGTGAATGAGACAGGATGAAAAATGAATGGGTTGAATGTTGAATCAATGTAAAAATTTTATTATATTTGGTCTGTGGTTAAAACTGATGACTGCAGAGTGGACAGCGGTCGCCGGACGTGCATTGGATATTCTTGTTATCTGGAGGGAAAACGGACTGGCTCGTCATTAAATTGTTACTATTGTTATTAAAATTGCCATTTGTTGATGGACTAATTAGTCGGTTGTCGGGAATGTTGGGTGCCTTTAGTTTTACTGGGCGATTCGTTGATTGTTGGCCGTTGGTTGTTCTTCCAGCACATAAAAAGGGACTTGATCCGTTCTGACTCATGCTTCGTGACAGTGGGGAATGATGATGACGATGAGTTTTAGTACTTAACAGCTGCGGGAGAAGACCTCGCGGGGACAAATTCAATGTTTTCGTCAGTCCCGGGTTTTCAAAATCTAAAACAATGAAGATAAAAGATAGTGTAGGAAATTTGGAAAAATTAGGGGATTTTCTCAGAGTACATAATACAAAATACAAAATATTAAAATAAAAAATGGATGAATACCTCGATTTATCAAATCCACGTCTCCAAGTCGATGGGAAAAGGCTGGTTGGATTTGACTAATGTTATTATTATTATTATTATTATTCTGCGGACTGGAAACATTTTCCACAGATGGAAAATCCTCTAACAAAGTATCCTTTTGACTTTTATTTTCTAATTGAGCCAGCAAACTCTGGATGATTCGCTCTTGAGATCCAATTACGGCTTTCAGCAGAGTTTCTTGTGGCGAGTTTCTTTTCACAGGATTCCTTTGTCGCACATCTCGACCTCTTAGATCCAAAAATGATTGACCTTTACAGCGGTACAGATCGATTGTGTTTCCGTCTGGGTCCATGACGGATTCGTAACCGCGGGCGTTCAAAGTGTACAACAAATTAGTTAGAAAACGGTTCATTTCCTCATTTTCCTTTTTTATTTGGTCGTAACTCTGCTGGAGCGAGTCCAATTTCAAATTCCAACTTAAAAGTCTCTGTTGAACTTGTTCTAGCTGCTCTGCCGATTCCGATTTCTTTGGATTTTTCTTGGAGATGGAAGATGCTGATCGCTTGATAAAAATAAAAACATAAAGCACCACTTCATAAATTAAAATGTTCTCTTTGGTTTCCAATTTGTGATTTGTAATCGTACCAACAACGTGACAAGTCAAAGCACAGAAAATGGGAAATTGTAAATAAAAATAAGAAAAATAATGGGAAGAATAATGAAAGATTCGAGTCACTTCTTTGGTGCCGGATTTCCTGGTGCCATCTTCATTGCAAGAATTTTCCAGTGTGTTCTCATTGTTGGTGGATTGGTCGCCATTTTCTTGACAACTGCTGTTCGTTGTTGTGCGCATGATGGCGTACTCGGCGGTGAGGACGGATTCGTAGGACATTTTAGCGGGTCCTTTGGATAGCTGCTGATTTTCTCGAACCAGGTTTTTAACTTGCCTAGTTAATTGTTCAACAAGATTCCTCTGAAACACATTCCGTTTCATTTCATTTGTTTGTCAGTATTTCCTACATTTATTTCTAATTTCCCTCTTTTTGCCTCAACATGATCATTATTCTGAGCAAAGCGTGTAAAAACTTGGATTTTAGCCAAAACAACTGTTTTTCTGCTTCACTTATTCTTCTTAGTTTTTAGTATTTGAAAAAAATCATTGTATTGAAAACTGTTTAAAAAGGAGAGAAGAAATACCTTTTGTGTCACGATGTTTTCAAGGCATCCATTTTGACGTTGGAGAGTTTTTGCCACTTCAACTTGAGCCTTGAGTTTTCTCACCATCGAGTTACATTTTGTACAGTTCAGTTTCATCCCTAACCGAAAAATACGGGGGAAATTTAAAAATGCCCAATTAAAACCATTAGAAATTACAAATGTTAAAACAATGAGAGTTTTGGGGAACTTTTCTACCTTCTTTCTCGTTGACACTGGGATAATTATTGCACATTATTTGATTTTGCCCCTGAAATTTATTAATTGGAGGCAGATTTTCCTTTTCTTTGCGTGCGGAACTTTTCCCACTGACAACACTGTTGTTGTTGCTGTTGGGGCTGTTGAAAATTCGGGTTGTTGTAATTTTCTGAATGGAAAAGTTTGTATTATCCGGAGTGTGATCATTTCCAAGTGGCCCATTTCCGCTGGTCAGTGGACGTTTGGATTTGGTTTTCTTCTTTGTGCCAACAACCATCACATCTTGAGCGTTCAAATTCATGGCAATTGATTTTGAAGGGCATTTTATCTGCTTGAGAAACCAAAGAGGAATTTAATAGGTTCATCTCACGAGTATAATTATTTAATATTTAAAACTCAATGCTAAATGCTAAATACTTAATAATAAATGAATAAAACTTGCTTTAAATCCACTGGCTCACCTTATGAGACTTTGTGGGTTTTTTACACGGTTTTTCATTGTACGGATTGTTGCTGTTAAGCGTTTGAGATTCGCAGGAGGAAGAGGGGAAAAAGGAGCCATCTTTGAAGGACGTGGAGCTGAAAGTTCCGTTTTGATGTTGATGACTGAATGCGGAATGGAAAGGTTTGAACGAGTCCAGTGACTCTTTCCTGCAGTATTTTGTTTGCTCCTTGAAATTGGTGGGCGTGTGTGGACCGATGTATTCTTTGGAACAGTTGTTGTTGACATTAGACAGAAGGTCAGCTCTGCCCTTTCCATTTGCAAATGACGCAATTGTAGATTCTGCGGTGGAACTGTCCAGGGTGTGCGACTTGTTGCTTCTGCTTCTACTGGAAGTTGGGCGGATGGAACTGCAGCTGGAACTACTCATGGAATTTTGTTTAAAGTCAAAATTGATTACTGTGGGTGATTTCTGAGTGTTGTCATTAAGATGCGTAGCTTTTGCTGTGGTGATTCCAGTGCTGCTGTTGCTTGTTACTGACGTTGTGGACGGAAAGAGACTGGAGGAGGTCTGAGGATGGATGTTGTTGGGGTTGTGAAATGAACTGGGTTTCATGTCGTTGCAAAACAGTGACATTTCTCGTATTTTGCCACAAGGACTTTGAGTGTTGCTGCTCTGGTTGGTTCTGTTGGAATGGCGTCGACTACTCAAAGGACTGGCAGACTCTTCCTCACAATTTCCGGAGACTCGCATCTTCAAATGAGCTGTAAAAAGTGGAGGGGAGGGGAGTGCCACTGTGCTGAATAGTTACTGTGTGCAGCGGGAGTAGATTAATACGTAATTAAGGATAGACGTAGATCATGTCATGTGGAATGTGGACGCTAATCGGAAATCGGAAAGTCCTGACGCAAGAATAGAATGGAATGCAAAGGCCCTGCACAAATCAAAGGCAAGGCCTTTTTTTCTCTCTCTGATTACATCAAAATGTATAATGTAAACGGTACCTTTTGTCATAGAAATGAAGAAAAAATAATTATGAAATTTGGCTTTGCCTTGCCTTGCACACAAGGAAATTTCAAACGGCGTCGAACTTGAGCAAGATTTTGATATTTTTCTCACTCAATTTCCACAGAAAGGACATCGCACGCAAATAAAGAGAATTTTGGCCACTGTCAGAATTGGCTGAAATTTGGTACACAAGCACTTTATACCAGAGAGTAATTATATAATAGAGTAAGCGAGTTCAGCCAAAATGGAAAAATCAACAAATCCTGAGCGTTC
>JAQGBH010002672.1:0-23183 GCA_034698265.1 Sminthurinus aureus
TTAGTGCTGGTTTATAAATATATTATTATATTGTACTATTAACTGTAAATATTTAATTACTTCATTTTTGTGCTCCAGTTCTGTAGACAGTCAAGTTTAGCCTAAAGTCGAGACAGCTGGTATAAGGTTATAATATATGCTGGCTATACGCTGTATTACATACATAAATACATACTACATAATAATATAAGTATACAAAATGGAGAAGTAGATAGTATATATGTAGCTTGTACACTACAGAAAGAATTTCACATTTACAAAAAAAAGTGTCTGTCTTGAAATATTATTTATTATTATTACAGATATCCAAGTGGGATGAGTAAACTAGTATTTTATCAACTATAGACTATAGAACAAGACAAGAAGACAAAAGATTTACTTATATTCATTCAAGTTGTACAAAAGAATTTATATTTTAGGAATTAGGTATATATATCCTTAATGTATTAATACATTAATACATTATTTTGGTAGTTTAAACCAAAACTTTTAATTATTGAAGGAACAACAACATAAGACGGTATCAAAAAATGCCATCCGCTTCAATATCTTCCTCGTCCAGTAGAAGTACCAAAGATCAAAGAAGATCAAAAAGACGAAAACCTGGATCTATTTCCTCATCAAGAAGTATCCCATCAAACTCTAATCTTGGTATATATATTATAAGGACTAAAGGACTACATTTTATATTTCTCATAATATATTTTATTTCATATTAAAATATTATACTCTATTTACTTTGATTTATTTTTGCTCAATTTTTAAATGTCTACAAAATATTATATTATTGCAGTAAAATAAATATAGACAGGAAATCTAGTTTTATTTTTATTATTATGTAGACGCTGGAATACTTTCTAAACTAATAGTAGAAGGTAGAAGAAGAAGAAAATGATTTAAATTTTATGAATCATTATTATACTTTTAAAAGAATATGAGTATCAGATAAAGGCATAATATTATTATGAGAAAATGGTCTAACGAAAATAATGTGTTACTTTTTGTCTTTTAATGAATAGCTTTAAAAAAAATATTAATCCCCTTAAAATGTTTTAATATTAATAGTAAAAATACTTAAGTACTATCCATCATTTCATCTGTATTTTCTGTTTTCTGTATGTATAGAACAAGTTTAAAAGAATTTGATCGTACTTAAACAGTACACAATTTATTATTATGCGTAATATTTTTTAAGACAGTAGTTTTATGTTGAAACTTGATTTTACGTAATATATACAGTATCCTATTTTGTACTGGAAATAAATTGAGGCCCATGGCTAGATATATATATATATAATATATATGCATAATATACAATAAATGTATATAAGTAAATTATGTTATGTTAGAAATATCGATTCAGATAAAGTAAAATCAGAAAAAAGTCTATACATAAAGCTTTTAAATGTTTAGTGTTATTTATTTGTTTTTAGATGGTATAGTTTTTTTTTAAAAAAAAAACAAC
Source organism: Sminthurinus aureus (assembly GCA_034698265.1). Taxonomy (NCBI): domain Eukaryota; kingdom Metazoa; phylum Arthropoda; class Collembola; order Symphypleona; family Katiannidae; genus Sminthurinus; species Sminthurinus aureus. Next base: position 1,466 of record JAQGBH010002672.1, read on the forward strand.
AAAAAATGTCGGCATATTATTTATGTAATTTATTTTTTTGTGATTTGTATTTTATTATTTATAGATGTTTCTGATTTAGCGAATGTACAAGCACCTTTAATACCTCTTCCATTACAAATTAATAATCCATGTTCGTCAACTACTTCAAATGCATCGACTACATCAGTAGTAGTAGGAGGAGGAAATGCAGCATTGACAAGTGTTATCTCTGTACAAGCAGCCTCTGCTTCAATAAATTTAAATATAAACAAAAACAATAATAATAATAATATAAACAGTGGAAGTAGTAGTGGTAATAACTCTATAATTAATAATAATAATAATACCAGTGGTTTTCATCAACCACCATATGAATTAAGATCAGCTAGTACTTCGGGATCTTCTACTCCACCAGGAAGTAGTAGTAGTAGCAGTAATAGTAGTCATTATCTTTCGTTGTCTTCTTCTATTCCTATATTATGTATACATAATACTTCCACGCTTAGTAATATCAATTCTGTTGGAGTTCAACAACAACCACAATCAAGTAAAATAGTATCAACATCCAATAGTTCAAGTTCGCCAATTCCCTCATCATCATCGTCTACTCGTTCGTCAGCCTTTTCCAAAGATCCTAGTTCTATTAATAATAATAATAATAATAATAGTACTATTGCTAATAATAATAATAATACGAACAGTAACAGTAATACTGGAGAAAATCTTAGCTCTTGTGTTAGTAGTTATGTGTCATCAATGTTACCAGCAAGAAAAAGACCTAGAAGATCAACATACTCCACTGCAGATTCTAGTATAACTAATAGTGCCGCACATTATCTACAGTATGAATTACCAGATGAACTTCTTTTGACTATTTTTGCATACCTTAAAGAAAAAGACCTGTGTCATGTCTCACAAGTTTGTAAACGTCTCAATAGTATAGCAAGTGATTGTAAATTATGGAAAACAATGTATCAACGACTTTTTGAATATGATTTACCATTATATCGTCATGGACAAGGAAAATATGAATTTATTTCATTGGATGGATGTGAATATGATAATCCATGGAAAGAATCATTCAAACAACTTTATAAAGGTGTTCATGTTCGAAAAAATTTTGAAGATTTATATGTAGACACATTATCTGGACGAAATATATGTTGCGTATCAAGGTAAGATTACTTTTATCAAGTATATTATACAATAATATATACAATAATACTGTTATTATTATTTGTACAGTGTTATGTATTATTTCTCCATACCTATGTAATATATTATTTAATATATCTTGTAAAGTAAATAAAAAATAATATTTGTTGAATACATAAATTTACTTTCCAGCGTTTCAGACGCACTAGTAGTAGAAGACAATCCAATAATTTTTCTTCACACGGGTACCTATTCGGGAGAATCATTAATAATTGATAACAATGCAGAGGTATAATTTAATTTCATATTTTATCTTTTATTAACAGTAAATTTTGTATATATACATACAAATTAAATATACAGTGATTGTTAAAAAATTCAAAATTTTGTCACAATTTTAAAAATTCAAATGTTTGAAGGATATAATAATATAATATTAATAATAACTGATCTTGTACTTGTTTGTAAATATATAGATTATAGGAGCAGCTCCAGGTAATACTAATATTTTTGTTTATAGAATCATAAATTAAAACTTGCCAGAAGCAAAGCAATTACGTACATAGAATAATAATATAGATTTACACAAGTATGTGCATATCATAATATATATATACTGTATTGAGTATTAATGGCTGTTGTAATCTGAATACATTTTTTGTTTTTATTTATTAGGAAATGTTGCTGAAAATGTTATTTTAGAGTCTGACAGAGAATCAACTGTAGTATTTGTTGAAGGCGCACAAAATGCATATTTTGTAAGAAAATTTTAAACATACACGTAAAACTTAAACTATGCATGCATAATATACTTTTAAATTTAAATCATTATGTCTAATGATCTAAATTTTTATTCAAGTTTTTTATTTAATCACAAGAAGAAACTGTGTACACATACTAGAGTTTATACAATAATGAATAATTATGATTGTTTTGTTTTTAAACCAATCAAGGGTTATGTGACATTAAAATTCTCTCCAGACGTGGCTGGATCAACTGCTCCACATCACAAACATTATTGTCTTGAGGTGAAAGACAATAGTTCTCCAACTATTGATCATTGTATTATTCGCAGTCTTTCAGCAGGTATAATTTTATTATATTTCTTGAATGAATAATCTTTTAAAATGTAAATTATATAATATTATTATAACCACTTATTTGTAAAAATCATTGTCACTTATAATAATCTTTCTTGTTTTCAGTGGGCGCCGCTGTTTGTGTAAATGGTATGTGCAATCAATTTTTTTCTTTCTTAAAAAACAACTTCAGGACTACTGCAATTACTATTTACTTGAACTGTATTTGATATGTGTACCGCAGCAAATTAACTACCAGCTCGCGAATATACGTTTTTTTTTTTGCATATTCCTGTACTTCGGTTCAAGGACTAACTATCCTGAAAAAAAACAACCATAAATGCATTTTGTTGTAATTCACTTAATTAATTCTATATTTAGGTCCTGGAGCAGAACCACATGTAAAATTTTGTGACATTTCCGATTGTGAAAACGTTGGTTTGTATGTTACTGATCATGCTCACGGCACCTTTGAAGATAACGAAATTTCTCGCAACGCTTTGGCAGGGATTTGGGTTAAAAATTTTGCAAATCCTATTATGAGAAGAAACAAGTAAGTTTTATAAAGATTATTTTGGACGAAACAGTAACACATACTAGTTTTACTAGTATCGACAATAATTTTTATTGTTTATTTACACGCTTGTCTTTTATAATTTATAATTATTATAGTCATAATATACATCATATTAATACTTGTGTCCTTTTTTTTTATTGTAAAAACCAGGATCCACCATGGTAGAGATGTGGGCATATTTTGCTTCGACAACGGACTAGGTTACTTTGAAGGAAATGATATCCATAACAATAGGATAGCTGGGTTTGAAGTGAAAGCAGGAGCTAATCCCACTGTTGTTCATTGTGAGATTCATCATGGTTTAACTGGTGGAATATATGTTCATGAAAACGGTCAAGGTCAATTCATTGAGAATAAAATTCACAGTAACAACTTTGCCGGGGTTTGGATAACAAGTTCAAGTAACCCAACAATAAGGAGAAATGAAGTTTACAACGGCCATCAAGGAGGAGTTTACATTTTCGGAGAAGGCCGGGGTTTGATTGAACACAATAACATCTTTGGGAATGCGTTAGCAGGAATACAAATCCGTACAAATAGTGATCCTATCGTGAGACACAATAAAATTCACCACGGCCAACATGGGGGTATTTATGTCCACGAAAAAGGGCAGGGTCTCATTGAAGAAAATGAAGTGTATGCTAATTCATTAGCAGGCGTCTGGATAACGTAATCACATATTTGTCTTTGATAACATTATATAATATTATTATAGAATATAGAGTCATAATAGTAATACGTAATACTAATTCATATTTAAATACTGATGTACTGAATGAATAATTTAAAACAAACAAATAATGTATGGTTATTTTTGAAATATTATAGAACTGGATCAACCCCAGTTCTACGAAGAAATCGAATTCATTCAGGGAAACAAGTAGGAGTGTATTTTTATGATAACGGCCACGGGAGATTGGAAGACAATGACATTTTCAATCATTTATATTCAGGAGTACAGATAAGAACGGGCAGTAATCCAGTAATTCGTGGAAACAAAATTTGGGGTGGTCAAAATGGTGGTGTATTAGTCTATAATGGAGGATTAGGGCATCTTGAGAATAATGAAATTTTTGATAATGCTATGGTAAGAATTTGAATTTTTCATTGATTTCCGTTTTTTTTTTTAAATTTAAAAACAAATTAAACTGACAGAACAAAAAATAATATATTTATAAATATAATATATGTATGTCTTGTTTCTTCAGGCGGGAGTATGGATTAAGACGGACAGCAATCCGACTTTAAAACGAAATAAAGTGTTTGATGGTAGAGATGGGGGAATTTGCATATTTAATGGCGGAAAAGGGATCCTCGAAGAAAATGACATCTGTAGAAATGCTCAGGCTGGTGTTTTAATTTCTACACAGTCACATCCCGTTTTAAAAAGAAACAGAATTTTTGATGGTTTGGCCGCGGGTGTAGAGATTACCAATGGAGCTACGGCCACAATGGAAAATAATCAAATATTTAATAACCGATTTGGTGGACTGTGTCTAGCGAGCGGTGTAAATCCAATTTCACGAGGAAACAAGATATTCAATAATCAGGTAAAATATTCATCTTTAAATTTTTCAACAACTCGTCATTTTTCATGAAACTCTTCTCTCTTTTTTTTACCTCAACTAATGATCAAACTATAGAATTTATTTGAAATTTGAAAAGAAAACAACATTCATTTTGTACAAACAAACAATTACTTGTCATTTTTTTAGGATGCCGTCGTTCAAGCCGTTGCGAATGGACAGTGTCTTTACAAAATTTCGTCGTATACCAGTTTCCCGATGCACGACTTTTATCGTTGTCGTACATGTAATACTTCTGAACGCAACGCAATTTGTGTTAATTGTATCAAAACTTGTCACAGTGGACACGAGATTGAATTTATACGACATGATAGGTAAGTTTTATTACTTTGGATTTTAGGAATACCAATTGCAAATATATTTCATATCTTACATGTTTAGTACAAATAAATTTATGTTATAATCTTTATATTTTTTCAATTTTCTTAGGTTTTTTTGTGATTGTGGCGCAGGCACTTTGAATGCAACTTGCTCATTGCAAGGTGAACCTACACAAGACACAGACACGTTGTACGATTCATCACCGCCAATCGAATCAATGACGGCCTAGTTTCGACGTCGAGAGAGATTCATAAAAAATATTGAAAGTTGCTAAATTACTTCTATTGAGGTATCTTATACTCCTTATTGGCCTTCTTTTTTACGGGAATATTCCTATACTTGTGTAGGTTAATCACGTGATGATTAAAAAAAGTCGTTATCTATTAGTGCTGTATATAATAATAATATACGTCATAAACATACATCAATACTAAAAGTTGTTAGATATTTATTTAAAAACTCTGAAAACGTAAAACTACTACTCTACTATTGCTACTACGCGGAATACGAATGTACGGAATCGCAAAAAAAGTTACTATAGGTACGTTTTTATAATAAAAAGTAATGTAGATCAGTAGTAATAATAATAATAATTATTATTATTAAGTGCATATTCAATAATAAATGCAAATTTAATTGAAAGACGACAAAATTAGAGGTTTTTTGTATGTGTTCTATCCCACTGTAATAAATTTTCCCCATACAAGCACGAATGGATAATATACTACATTTTCTGAAAGAAACTCTAGAATATGCTATATTATGGAAGTTTGGTTTTTATAAAAATAAGCAGTACTACTATTATTATTATTATTCAAATGAGAAATACATGAAGTAGTATAATGCAAAAACAAACAAACAATAAATTAGGAATTTTGAAAGTTTATCCGTTGTTGATTTTTATGTAACTATACATAAAAACTGTATATATAAATATGTTTCAAAGAAAGGAAATCATTTTAAACTTGAAGCCAAATAATATTTTAAACAAGCATATAAAAACCATTGTACTCAACTTTTGCCTTTTTATCAAAGGATATAGAAGAGGAAAACAGGTTAATAATCAAGCTATAGTACTGAATGAAATAATAATTATTACGCCTTTTAAATAATATTTTTCTTGACTAACACTTTTTAGAGTATAATATATTATATATAACATGTATTTAGAATTATGATTGAATTCTTTAGGTCCTATTCCGTTTTATTTTAAACAATTTTATGGTTTATGATGCATGGTTTTTTAGTTTATGAATATTCTTTCATTCTACTTTATTATAGTATAGGTATCAAAGTAGCTTGAAACGACGCTATGATTTAGCTATGTTTTACAACCAAACAAAATCTGTTTTTAACCTAACATTTAAAAATTTTTGCTTCTTCTAATAATATTAAAACTCAACTATTGGATGAATTGTTTTGAAATGTTCATGAATAACTATGAAAAAATGTTACTTTTACGATAATATTATTTGCCAAGTATACATAAGATGTCTTCCATTCAGCTATATTATATCGGTTTAGTAAAACTTTATGGCATTATTGATATTATATATTGTACACATGAAATATGTTACTGAGCCCTATAACACTTACAACACTGATTTAGTCAATGGAATTTTTAAATGATAATACAAGCTGTTGGAAGTGTATTCATCATATACGTCGCTATATTACATGTTTGTATATATTATATGTATAATTTTTGGTTTTTTTATAATTCTTCTAATATTTTTTTTTTTTTAATACAAAATAGGCATTAGTTATGGCTCATGGCCTTTACTTTCTTCTCTTTAATGTATGTATGCGCGCGCGTGTGTGTGTATTTACACATACAGTAGTGTTTTACACATTATGATGGCTAAAAACTTTACCCTATTTTTTACAAACATCTAAAATTCTACTCGTTGCAACGACTAGGTTGATGGAAGCTCCATAAAACTTCTTTTATTTTTAATATTTTAATAACCTTATGATCACTATATACCGTATATGCCGCACTATGCGTTTTTAAGTTAAATGACAGAAAATTAGTTTAGTACACAAAGTCAAAGTATATTTATTGCAGATTTATTACAAATTTATTTCGTTTTAATACTAACTAATGATAGATAGCTATGTAAAACGCGAAACATAAATAAATGGGGTGTAGGAAACATCACAAAATGTAACATGAAGTAATGATAATTTTTTTTGCAGTCACGTTTGTATTTACAATTAAGGAAATACTGGCATGTATAGTAGCTTTTTATTGAAAACAAACTATATATACATAACACTGCTGAATGACATTGCAATGTATGTATGTATAAAGTGTGTACTGTATGTATGTGCATTGTATACTGCTCTATGTTTTTATTGCTATGATTATTAATTTTTACCAATTAGATGAATTGTAAAGAAACACTGAAAAGCATAAGAATGATCTTTGTTATAAGGGGATCATATAGCAATGTCTCGCTCAATATATTCTATTATTTTATGCTGTTTTAGATTTTAGATTTTTTAAAAGAGTATCCATGAAAAAAAATAAATAAATATTTTAGTTTACTGTAGTGTATAGAGGAATACCGTAGTATGTATTATAGAAATTAAAGTTGTAAGTATAATAATATATTATGAGTACATGAAACGAAAATTAGTTTTAAGGAGTCGCTATACACGAAGAATTTTTCTACACTATATTATATTATGAAATAATAGTCTTCTTATTTATTGTATTTAAATATTTGTACAACCCAAAACAATATTATTATTATAAATTATAATCATGATGGAATACATAAATAAAAGTAAGTTACTATACGAACTTACTATTTACATCATAATATTATACTACACAGGACATTTTAGTACAGTAAATATACATAACAAAAATAATCATTTTTCTCAAATGTGGAAATATAGTCATCTGGTACAAAAACATTATGTACAATGTTCAGAGAATTCATATATACATTGTATACATATGTTATGTAAAATTTAATAATTAAATTGTTTTTGTTATTTCATGTTTGCACTATACAAATTACAGATTTTCTATCCAATTGGTTATCTTCTTCAAATTTGGAAAACTTTGAAAAGTCCTACAAATTATAATGTACATTTAGATTAACTATAATAATCCTTTTACAAATAATTTTGTAATACCAACATGAATACACTGTTGTATGGATTATTTTAAAATTTGGTTTACTAGAAAAATTTGAAACAAAAATCAAAAGCACAGCAAAAAAAACTTAAAATTTGAGATGGAGCGTAGCTTTTTTTAAAAAAAAAAATGTAGAACGTCTCATTTTCCCATGCTACAAAGTTTTTATAAAAAGCTTTTTTAAGCTACAATCAAGTGGAATGAGAATGTAATATTATATACAATGTATAAACAAGTGTAAGCGTTATTATTTTGCATATGTAAATCTAATTACTATTACACACATTATAATATATATATATATACACATTATAGTATACATAAAAAGGTACATACAGTTGACTTGTAAAAAAATCACTAAAATTCTCGTCCAAACATTGAATGTAAATTGAAATATACATACAATAATAATAATAATAATATACATAGGTACTGTACGAAAATACATATTATGATACTACTGTATATAATTTACAAAAAATAATAAATTTGTTTAAAAAAACATTATATACACACATACTCAATTTGGTACTAAAAGCATGCGTTATTAGTTATTAGTATCATTTCATTAATGAAAATAGTTTAAATTATTATACAATATCATATTATGCATATATAATTATTAAAAAAATAATCTCATCTTCCTCCCACTGGTTTTCCAGAATATGTGTACGTTTTTTGAAAAAAATACGTAAGTTTCATAGTTTTGCTTGAAAAAATCATATTGTAAGATGTTTACTGTATACTATACACAAACATAAAACATAGCGTATAATGTATTATTATAAAGAGAAGGAATAAACGGCAAAATGAATAGACTGCAATGATAGTAGATTCTATCCTCATGTGATGAGTGAGGTGCAGTAGATGAGAACAGGTGAAAAAGCAATCGTCGTACATACACAATACGTATTGTACCCCATATGCATTGAGCATAATGTTATGTATCTCCCCTGGTCTCTCCTAAGGTCTATTCCTCATGAGAGAGAGAATTGGACAGGTTACAGTCATTCGAACACAGACGTCGTGTAGATACACACACAAACTTTCTTCGATCCACGCATACAAGCTCTTGTATACAAACCTATTGTTGTTGTGTTATTATTATATAAAAACAGTTTTAAAAAAGCGAGAGATACAATGCTATGTAGTTTAGAGGGCCCCTTCAATTTCAACCTGGAACATAATTACATAGTGTCCCTTCAGTTTTGTATTAGTTTTCCACTTGTTCACCTTATATATATTTCGGCTTCGCACCTTAAGTCATAAGTGTGTGCAGCAACAGTCAGTTTTGATTTCGCTCGTCGTTCTCTTACTTCTACCTGAAAGAGGCTGGAGAACTCATGTGTACTTTTTATGTGTAAAGAAATAGTTGTGTAATGTTTCCAGTACTGACCCGCTAAAATATTCTGAATAAATTGAGAAAAAGTGCAAGTGCTACGCAAGGAAGAAAATTAAAAGAAGTTAACGTTTTATTTACATGGAAATATTTTTTTTACTTTGGTTTTGATACAAATTCAGTGAGATTTTACATACTATACTCTCAAAGTGACCCAAGTTGTAAATACTCAATGCGGTATAAACATGCTAAATATATTAATATATATTATGTGCACATAAAAGTTTTACTCTAATCAAGAAAAAGGAAACTTTATTTCTAAGGTACGTAAAAGAAATCATAAGATATAATAATCATATCTAATTGTAATTCTTATTTTCAAGTTGGATAAATTATTTATAGGACTAATAATAGTGTAGAGTTTGACAAAACACAGAAGGGTGTGCTAGAGAATTTGAGAGTTTTTAATTTTGATTACCAATTGAATCATATTCTAATAATGTTAATAACTGAAACGCAGTACATATTTTACAGAACGGTTAACATTTAAAATTCCATCCCAGTCAATATAAAAGGCGTTATAGTATTACATGGTACATTTTATATCACTATATTTGGTTTTGACACGTACTTAAGTATACATAATATACTTAAATATATAAGTACGTATGTATTCTTTCGGTATTCGCATCTTACCCCTTTCTACAACATGAGACATACATATTGTATACAGAAAATGTTCTATAGCAATCTCCTAAAAGTCCATATATTTAAATACTTCTAATTTATTTGTATAATTTATTTAAAGCATAGGGTTTATAACGTATTTTCGTAGTTTCTGCACTAGTTATACCTCGGACAAAGAAATTGTTTTTATTGATTGTGCTTTATATCTATTTCTAAACTTTATTGATAACGCATAAAGTATATTACATATATAAGTACCTTTTTTGTTGGACAACACTACAGATTACGCGTAAAAAGTAGAGTAAAAATTTAGCGTAGTGGCCATGTAAAAGACACGTTTAATTTCTCCATCACACAATGAAACTAACCAACTTTCTTTCTTTACTTGTTCGTGTTGATATTTGTATTATGTATTTTGTATGTGACTCAATGCTATAGGTTATGGAACACGAAAATAAAAATGACTTACGACTTTTGACATTGGGAACTTCGCATATTCGTATAATATAATGACGTTTATATAATATGATGTGTGTATATTGTATATATGTAATTTGCATATATACACTATGTACTTTTTGCATGATATACCTGTACACGTACTTATTTAAATCTGGAATTAGTATTAGAAAAACATTTGTCTATAGTACAGTATTATAAAATGTAAATATATAGTTAATTTGATTCAATTGTGGTAGAAGGAGAGAGAGTTAGAGAGTCACAGAGCACAAGACATCATAATATAAATATCAATTAAGACTCAATAAACAGTAGACCATGTGTGGATGCATTCCTCAATCAAATATTACACAAGAGAGGGGTACATGCTGATTAGTGGAATATTTTATTCGTTATGGAGTAGAACAGAGCGTCCTTTGGAATTAAATTAAAAGTGTATGTAAGTATAAAATATACTTATGAATTCATCTTTGTTTTGTACCATAATATATAGAGTTTTCATTCATTCAAACATATATTTTTACATAAATATATTTGTAGTATACACACTTTTAACGTTAGTGTACTACAAACTCTGTGCTAAACACAAATATTAGCCTAGACTTTTATATCGTGTTAGAATTCTTTTGTGTTTATGTTTTAATTTTTGATGCAAATGTCATTGTTATTTACTGTCACCGATTTTGATGTGATCTTCGACCTTCATCGGAATCAGCATATATAAATATGTTTGTCGTCGTTTGGAATCTAAAGTCGATAAGAGTGCTATATACGCATCAAGAGTAAACTAAAATAAATAATACATATCCTCTATGTTTATAGAGGCATTTTTCACTACTCAATTAAACTGGCTTCTGGCATATTTAATGTGGAAAGTTTATGAATTCGGTACTTCAAATTTGAAATTAAAACGTATACTTTGTCTTACAGTTACAATTTTGGTTGACTCCTTTCTTAAACCAACCATGTATAGTTTATCATTAGAAGTTTTTATTGGTCTTTTTTCTCAGTTTTTTTAATGCATAGTCTATGAAGCTACAAATTCATGTCTATAGGGACTTTGTCGAGTCATTTTTTTGTGTCTTTCATGATTCATCAATCATGATGCATTTACCCTAGAATTGAAGTCCCTTGTGATTTTTTCTAGTTTACGAACTGGACCATTGGGAAGAGGAAAGTATTATTTTTTTTTCACTTATCGAAGACCAGCATTTTTCGTATATACAGTATACAGACTATATACATTATACATTATCATGTGTTCATGGAATACACAGACAAATGTGTTAGCATAAGTAAAACATACATCTATGGAATTTTATTACAATATGTTGTAGTATGCAGGGATTTTTATTGTGATTTTGTCTATTTATTGTCCGCTTAACACTGTAAGTATTGTAAGCGGCTTTGCTTGCGAAGGCGCAGATAATAAAAAACAAAACCGTGTAGACAAATATAACATAATATATAGGCATAAATAGATATTTTGCTTTATTCTCCTTTTACATTGTGTGTATATATATACTTTTAGAACCACTGAAAATGATAGAATACAAAAGTTGATAATAATTATTCTAATTTAAACATATCATCCTCATCGTTTTCTATAATCCGGGGTATTATGAACTTATTTTATGGACAATATCAAAAACTACAAAGTGTCCGTTGACCTGTTAATCGATTTTTTAAATGAATCTGGCTTAAATGCTGATACAGAAAATAGAATGCAGACTTCCTCTTACATCACATGTGTGTATATCTACATGGTACATATTACATATGTATCGCAAAATATTTTTCATGTACATGTGATATCATTTCTCATTGATAAATAGTTTCTATAAGCTTCATTTATTTGAAATTTAAAGCTAACACAAGTTTTTATGTAGATAAAAAGCCAAAAATACATTATGTCGTATAAAAATGAATGTCATTAGTCATTAGATAAATTCTACATCCTTATACATGGGGTACATGTAGGGTTTTGTCACAATAATTGGACAAATTACTTCCGATTTTACATTCCAGTGTACATAGTACATAGTATTTTGTGTGTAGTACACACTGTGTATAGTGTCTTTTCTAAAACACAATAAATTTAGAGGGGATCAGAATAGACCATTTGAAAATTGAGGATCTGTATACTTTTCCTGTTATTTTCTCATACCCCTGGTGTAGTCATATTTTAACTCTTATAATTGTCAAAAAACAAATGAATATTAGACACAAAAAGCTTTACTTTTTAAATGTATGTAGACCTGTGGATACACACCACACATATATACTTAGATGCATATTATACATTCTACTCTAGAAATCTGCAAAGATTAAAAGATATAATATAACCACATAATAGTTCCAAGTTTAATAAAACATATCTGTAGCCTGTGTAGTGTGTAGTTTAAAAAAAGTAAATAGGAATAATTCACCGTAAGTTACTTTACTTAATGGAAAAAATGTACAAACCTATATAAACGGTTTTGGGTGCAAATTTAGCACAAGTATGAAACTATATAAATATTTTGATTGTAATAAAATTCATATATTGTGCATTCTGGTTTCGTTATTACAAAAATCATCTTCAGTTGAAGAGGAAGTGTAGTTTAGCTTTAAACATGTATATAGATGTAGTAACATTGAAGATCTCTTATATATACAGTTATAGTATTAGTTTAAAAAAATAGATGAAAGAATTAAAAAATAATTCAAAAAATCAGAAATCCATAGGATCATAATATTATTATTATAGTCTATTACAATTCATAGATTATACACGCGTACATAACTACATACTCATATCAAATGCGTAAAGATAGCCCCATGCCTTTTTGCACTTTATTTTTGGTCATAAAAATGCACCCCAACTGAATTTTGTAAATTGTAAACATATACTTTATGGCCATGTGTATAAAATTACCGTATAATGTAGTAACTAGTAAATACTATAGACTATAGACTATAGTTGAACCTAGTGTTCATAATATGCATATATGTACTTATGTTGAGAGGGTGCCTACCCATATCAAATAAATATTCTATATGTACTTATGTTATCCCTACTGTCTATATGATGTGTATCCCGTGTTTAGTGAATAAACCATACATTCATATCATTGTACTAGTTGTGTATAGTAGTAGATACAACTATCGATACAATAATGTTATGTATTGTATATTGCAAATAACAAATAACAAATAACCGTATAATGTAATATACAAATTAGAATTTTATTGAATTAAATCATGTTATTCCATCTGCTATACTTACCTCCTTCCAAATTTTGAACTTATAACTCATAATAGGTATTCCAACATTCCATGTTGGAGTATAGTTTATAATAAAAAATGAATACAACAATAACAAAAGCACTGATGTACACTGTAGACAGAAAAACAATAATATAGCATTATTATAATACTATATGAATATGACTGAAGACGAGAATGGAAATTACGACATAAAATACATAATACGTAAACACGCATTTTGTATAATATCTATAATAGTCTACAGTCTACAGTACTTTTGCTACTGTACAATTTTTCAATGAAATTTGCATTCATTTGTAACAAGTCAGCACTCTATAGATGAAGCATATTATAGTACTTAAGTATATTATGTTTTATTTGATGTTTGCATTTTTACGTATACTTTTTTTTACTACTTAACAAAACGAATTAAAAAGTTATCAAGCCAGAAACTATAGTAAGACTAATATAATTCCAAAACTTTACATGTACTAACTATACATTTACTGTTTTTTTTTTCAGGTCCAGTTTTTCGAGGAAATTCTTATCCGTGCCAAAATAAGGATCAAACATGAAATAAATCAACACCGTCAACCGTCATCAAGTATTTTACCAGTGATCAAAAACTCAAAAATCTAAAACGAAAGAGGGAAAGTTTTAAAGTGAACAAGTGACGACATAAAATGGTCGCACTTGCTCTCTCAGTTTGTCTAGCAAAATGTGACAATGATTGTTATAAGTTATAAGTTAAGAAATAACTTTTAATTCAAGTTCTAAATTAATTTTGTATTAAAATAAAACAGAGCATTACGTTTGTATAGTGATATCATTACAGTTTTCAACTAAGAAGTAAAATTATAATTGAACGAAGTCTACGGATTCGGAAGTGAAAGACCAAAAAGCAATAGTGTGTATTTATGTGTATCACATATTATTACAATATTTTTTATTTGAGACTCTGTAAAATATAAAAATACATATTAGCAAAATGGAAGATTGTTCGGGATATGGTGATGGTTCTATAATTGGAGCTGTAATTGGAACTTTTTTGGCCACGTTAGTTTTAGTGGCACTCGTATATTTCTATCTAGAGCGGAGAAAAAATCAACAATTAAAAAGTAAGTTCACTCTGTCTTTCTCTTTATCTTTCGTATCTTTATTTAACATTTAAAAATAATACTCATATTTTATGCACAAATGCATATAACATTTAGAGTTTATGTAGAATGCAAAGCCATAAGTAAAAAAGTAAAATCATAGTCCCAAAAATGTAGTTCAGTGTGCATCAAATATATACAGTCACAACAACATGACAAAAACATTATGAGCTCTATATTTATAATAATAACCATGTGTGTGCATAAGAATTTACCCCAATTTATTGAATATATAATATATAAGTATGTATATTTAATATTTATGCATGGAGATTACATATATAACACATAACTAGACAAATAATTTTATTGTAGAGTTTTTTTGCCATCAATCTATTACTGTTTTTATTGTTGAGTTTATATTAGAACTAATTAATTCTGTGTCGTACAACAACAACAATTATTATTATTAAATTTATTAATTTATTATATTATACTTTACCAGTTTAAACTAAACTCTTTTATCATAATAATATTATATGTTTGTATGAAGTTCCAAAAACTGTACGAGACATAATATAACTAAGTAGAAAGATTTTAGTGTAACAAAAAGATGAAGGAAAAGAAAAGATGCAAGTCGATATAACAATAAATCACACACACAAAATATTGTGGTAAAATCCTCCTTTGCCATTTACACATAATTTTCTTTTACGTTAGTTCTGGTCTATGGTTTTTAAAACAGGCCCATATGCACAAACTCATATGGGTATACTTTATAACAATGATCTTGTCTGGTATATATTTATATATATACAGTAGATAGTAGATGATGTGCATGTGGTTTTTGCAAATATGTACACCTCTCTGATACATTCAGTCATATTAATATAAAAATTTCATCTACTTAGACCGTCGACATGTGAGTTAAGTATAGTTAGACTCCATTATTATTACTAAGTACGTATCATAGGCATAAGACATAATACCAGTGTGTATGATGCTTCTGACTGTGAACTCGCTATATATTCACCATAATTTGTAATAATTTGCTACATGTACTTACTTCTTCACTTTGTAGCTTGAAATTGAGTATTAAGCAGAAAAAAGAGGAAGACGGCAAAAAGTGCACAAGTGCATGATATATATATATATATATATACGAATAATGCATAATCACTACCATTCAAATTTTGAAGTAAACTCAAATATGGTCAAAAATCATAACAACTAGATAAATACCCATATTATTAGGACAAGAAGCACAGATTAGAGGAAAAGAGCACCAAAGCAGCTAATGAGCAACCGTAATATATGTAAAAAAGATGGTATACACATAACATTACATGTAATCTTAATGTGTAATTTACCTATACACATCCACATTAAAAATGATGCAATGTTTTTTTTTTACAAATGATTGATCAATCAGTTATCTCATTTCAGTTGTTGTGCATTTTGTTTGTATCACGTAAATTGTTCTCGTGTAAGTAGTAGAAGAAAATTGCAAATTAAATGACGTTTTTTTTTCAAGTTTTTTTTTCATCTTCATTTTTATTCTGTTGTTCTTGTTGATTGATGACAAATCAGCAATTATGATGCATTTTTCGTTGAATAATTTCAGATTCAAAGTGTGGAATGTAAAGTCAAAAATCTGCAATCTGTCATATTTTTTCGTTGAATACAGTAATTAGTCATTTGTATTATAGTCTTATGTATCTACACTCTCGTATCGGCATTCTTCATACGTAATATATATATTACGGCAGACGCATACTGATGTTTGTCTGTGTATTGTGTAGTGTGTGTGATTGTATGTAACTAGCAGACGAATAAGATGAAAGAAGAAAGACAGAGGAAGACTGAGGAGGAATATTATGATAAGAGATCCATCATTTTGTACAAATGTATACATATGCAAAGTCTGGCATGTTTAGATTGTAGATTATGTAGAGATGTTTGATATGTACAGTAAATAAGAATCAAACCTCTATATAACATTTTACCTAACTACATTTTTATGTTAATTTGAGCAATAGAGAGGTCCACAATATTTAAATATGAATAGGAAATTGTAGTCCAAACCATTTTTTATAAGTAGTACATGAAAGTGCATACACACATGTATACACATGTGCGCATACACAAGAAAAGGTTCAAAGAATTAGAGAGAGCTCGAGGAGCAATTGATATTATACCTACCTTACATACCTGTACGACGAAGAGGAGAGAAAAGACGAAGACGCAGAACCCACAGTCAGAATCACATAGCAAGGTCAAAAGACCTGCAAGCACCCATTTCAACTGCTGGATTCTATTAGTTTCGTCTATGGGTTTGCTTAGTATTCATTACCTATTGTCTTTATACATTATTATTGTTATTACTTCTATGAAACTATACTCGCTACTATGATTACTATCGACATATAGTATAGATATTCGATATTATAGACTCGCTAGATTATTTTGTATTTGTATTTTGTATAATGGTCTGTGATGACTGCGGTTTTATAGATAAAATTCTCTCTTTGCATAATATTATTTCATACACCTCGTACTGCTATTATCAAATTGTAAAAATGTTCCTGTTTTTTAAAAATAATTCATAAAGTATATATATGCGTGCTAGGATTGCTAGGTAAATAATATTCTAGTGTACTTTTTTGACTTCTTGTAAATTGGCTGTTAAACATACTTCAAATCTGTTAAAGAAAACAAATACAAAGTCAAATGGCACACGCTCATATCATTATCTACATTTCAAAACAAACCAATAGAGTCCCTCAAAAATTTCTCAATACTTAGTTATATTAAGACAATCGAACCATACTCTTTTTTTATTATTGACGTTCTTATTTTCATCTATGATCTATGTTGTCGTCTTGTACAAGCACCAAGCATGTATAACTCTCCTTTTGATGTTGTTATACTAGTCTATTTCGTATAGAAGTTCAACTTGAATCTTGAGCGATGCTTTTCTTGATTGCTAATCTATCAACATTAATGATAATGATACCGTATGCATTAACTTCAACTTAATATAATGTAGTGTACTTAAATGTGTGTGCATGTTAAAATTTTAGGAAATTTTCAGAAATTTTTAAGTTGCACATTTTTTAAACTGTCGCCATTTTGTCTCATAGAGCTACACCTTAGATGTGCGTATATGCATGATAGCAACAAGACATTTAACAGACCTGTATTTTTATAAAAGGAAATAAAATGTTTTATAAATATTAAATATCAATGATTAAATCATACGTAAAGGTTAGAGCAAGCATAATATAGTGCATAATAAAACTTCTTAGAAATCGATATGAAAACACATATCATACCGATAGAATACAGAACTGTTTGGTTTGCTGTATACTCGTGTTCGTGTAACTTATGCTATATCAAGGGTGATCTTCCAGCTACAAGTATAAGTTTTATGCATTTAACTTAGAACTTAGTTGCATTGAAATCCTCGCCATGTATGTTTTACATAGTCTATTCTCAACAAAAAAATACGTATATTTATCTACATTCAGTCTCATCTTTTCTCCTGTTCTTCTTCATCTAATTTTACAATGTAGGTAATTGTGTTTTGTTGACCTTCGCTTCAAACTTTTAAAGCTCCTATTCGTATATACATGCAGAGATCATAAACATAAGCGTAGAATTTACAACGTACAGCTATGAAAAAACAATGCGCATCGTGAGCTCACTCATAGTTGCGTTGTTTTTTTTGATAAAAAAGCTCTGTTTTCCTCTTCTGAAGCTCTTTTGATTGTTGGATCGTGTGCACTATGTTCTAAAATGCTAAATGCTATACGTCCTTCACCTTGCGCCTTATATTATTGTCTTTGTATGGTTACTGTGAAACATACTTTTATTTTCTTGTATCAATGATATTGTATACAAATAATGTAGTATTACATGTTATATGTATTATATTGATTTGCGGACAACGTTATGTAAATTCTGTATCAAGTTTGCAGTACATGTAGCATCATAATATGTGATTGCGCCAACGTTATTTTATTTCACTCATTATATTATGTGTTTTGTACATAATATTTGACATGCTGGATATATATACTTTAAATGCTAAACTGCGCTTTAATTGGAGACACAAAAAAGTTGTATACTACTTGTTAGATTCCACACTTCTGCTATCGGATATGTGGGTTTGTTTTTGTTTTTCAGTGTTGTCGTGTTGTATCCATCCTCCGTTCATTTGCATTTGCATTTGGGGTGTATATGGATTTGTTTATGTATTTCTTCTCGTGCTTTTTCCTTTTTCTATTACTATAAATTGAAAATTGAATCATTCGTATAATATTCACATTTTACATTTATAGTAGTAAATTCACTATTCAAGAATTTTTGGTTTTGTTTCTGGACAGTCACAATCCAGTCACACCCACGGGTTTTACGCGTTCAGTTCCCTTAACCTTTAATACTTTTGTGTATGTTGTAATGTCAGTTGTCTATTAGTGATTTTATTAAGTGTAATCTATCCCACTGATCTGTTACGGACTGTAATATAGTATGTAACAAACAGACTGATTATCATAACATTGTAATATCCATTAATATGAAAATAATACTTTCCGACTATTCATTCTAAAATGTACATAATATGTCTACACTATGCAAAGAGTAAAATTGAAAATGTGTAAAACATAATACCATGTATATTGTTTAAGAAAAATACTGTATAAAAATTTTGTCACACGTCCTTGGAACAAAACTATGGACATTGGCTAAATTACATTACACCACACTACACATTTACTTTGCAAAGTATCCAATATCCAGTACTATACAAAATTCTTGTATTACATTGTCCATTGTATGTAGACACTAGAATATTAGTATACGGACATGAACAAACTTGACTACCTGTTGCTTCGTGGTCTTCCTACCCATAACCAAAGGAAAAGACGAAAAACTTTTAAACTTGCAAATAAATACATGGTTCTCATTGAGTATTCCAAGCTCACATTTAATAATCTAAAATGCAGTACAAGTGAAATATAATATAAAAGATCCGAGTGTAAAGTTAAATGTACTCTTCTCTTATAGTCAGAGAAGCAGAAGGTGATAGATAGAGAGAGACAGACAGAAAGAGAAAAGAGTGGACGAGTCTGCAAAAGCAAAAGAACAGAAAAGAGAGTCAGAACACACAACTATATAATATTACATATATAGATAAAAAGCATCAAGAGTTAAATGAACAAAAGCTACTACACACTTGCTTCTATATTATACACAAGACATAGAGTAGATCCTCTCTATCTTACTCAAAACTCACCTCAGAATTATTCCAAACCCAAAGAGAAATGTAGATATTCAAGATATGTGGAGAGAGGGAGAGAGAGAAGAGAAAAGTACGAGAGATGCATGTTGATCAGCAGATCAAGCATATTGTGGTGGTAAATTATATTCATTCTTCTTCTTCTTCTTGTCCTGCAATGTGTATATGTTTGTGTGTAAGTGACAAGTGTATAGGAAGAGTAAAGTCATTACACGTACATATACTTTTTTCTCCTTTACAGTTTACGCCTTTATAACTTTTACGCATTCCAATGCCTCAAAATTAAAGAGCTATTTTGCATACATATTATGTGTGTATACATATGCGTTTGTGTGTATTGTGTAAGTACGTATAGTATACGTACTTTGTCTATGTATTATAATGAAATAATATTGTATTTGTATTTTGTGTATGCATTTTTTGTGTACAATGGGCATGTTCCGAGATAAAACAACAACTAATAATAAGAATGTATTATAGGAGAATCTGAGAACATGAACGTGTATGTATTATATAAAATCTCCGAATCGCAAAAGATTCCCCTTGAAGTTTTGTTACTATTGCAAAATTTGATATTCAGGAGCCATGTTCCAATCCTTTTGAGAAGAGATAGAAAAAGGAATCAAATTCGTAAATACTATAGAGAAAGACCTTAAGACTTAAAACTCGAGTGATGAGAATTGAGGAGGCGGATGTTTCTTTTCTTCTTCTTCTTCCACCGGCAGTACTATCATCACTCTTCATTACCGTATTGCGAATAGAGAATCTAGAATCTAGAATTCTATATAGTTTGTTGTTTGTAGTTATAAAATCTCCATTAAACGCCCAGTCTCCACTAAAACAAAACCATTTTGTGGAGTACAACGTACATGAAAGACACACGCACACACACACAAATAGAGAGAGCGAGAGTTCCATAAAAATTTGAATAAACGCCCAGGACTTAATTAATTGATTTTGACGGTACACATGCAAAACATGTGATAAAGGGAAGACAATGGAGAAGGAATAAAGCCGCGCTCCGATATACATCTACATTGAATCTATAATAATATTGAAAGAATATGCCAATCAATGTTTAAAATTTCAGTATAATATGTAATATGTAATAAAATAAAAGGCAACAATTAAAATTAGTTCAAAACTCACAAATATTTAATGGCTTATTCCTTTTTTTTCTTCACTTGGCCCGGATAAAAATTGTGTACTTATTATTATTACGTTTGAGCAGACGGCAGAAGAAAGGGTTAAAAAATTTCTTCAATCAATCTAAGCTTTTATTCCATGTAAACTGTAAACACAAGACCCTAGACACACTACATACGATGTACAAAACAATCGGATCTATCGTCTATCAATTTGTTCGGCTTTTGCCTTTTAGTTTTTACCTTTGCGAAAGCTTTTCAGTTGTTCTTTTTTGTTTTTTTTTGTTTTTGAGCCGCAGAACATAAATCTCGAACCCTCCCTAATAATAATATCAGAACATGTATATATGAGCTGAATATGTATCATGTGTAACAAGTCTAGTCTGTATAAAAAGTATGTATATGAGCTTCATTTTCCAAGACCTGTGATTTTCAAAATAAAAAATTCGTAAAAATATTTTGAGATTGCTACGTGAAACTAGACATAATTCTACGACTTTTGACCTATAGAACATCCTCCTATCACCTAAGGGTGACCCGCCAGGCGCAATTGAAAAAGTGTCAAAAACTCGCGAAAGTGCGTTTTAAGCTT
>JAQGBH010002673.1:0-23176 GCA_034698265.1 Sminthurinus aureus
TAGAAATTTAAAAAAAATAAAGTACAGCAAAAGTACTTTTTTTCAGCTTTGTACTTTTAAAGTATTTTTAAAGTACTTTTTTTAGGATTTTTTTGCAAAACTGACAATTTTTTTCAGCTTTTCGAGAGAAAATCTCAAAAAATGTCTTTAAAATTGCCAATTATTGTCAATTTTTTTCAGCAAAACGTCAAAAATGTCTAAACCAATCATCCTTCTTGATTTATTTGACGTTTGTTTGGCTTTAAGGTGCAAGTTTTCTGCTTTTTGAGACCTATGGCATTTTGTGTATCAGCTCGGTGACACTGAGGCTTGAAAAATAGGGTAGCCGTTTTTTCCTACCTGAAAGAGCTCATTTTTCTGATAAATTTTTATATCGGAATGAAAATTCTATTTCTGTCTGGTTCGTTATGTACACGCGGTTGAAGAAAAAAGCAGCCAATTTTTATCGTAATCTGTACATAATTGGTCAGCTCATGCTGCGAAACTAAACATACATGGATTTTGGTCACAAGAGAAAAAAGTCTTTTAAAGATCTACTCTTTTACATAAACTAAACCAGGAGGCTGAAAAATGGCTTTTATTTGTGTTGCTTGTCCCTAAAATAGCTAAACTACAATAGGACTCATGCCTTAAAATCCGACAAAAATCTCGATGAAATGAACAAGCTGAATCCTCGCTGTACAAAGTTGATAAGATTTTTAAGCTCCGTTCACGAAATGTTTTAGAGGTCTAAGAACGTTCAAAAGGGCATTCAAAATCACAATTGGCACATGCAACAGGCACTTGCAGCCCTTTGTTTTTCAAAAATTTTTTCTCGCTTCGCTCAAAAAATTGGAATTCTGTATTTTTGACAAGTCTTGCAATGGGCGAAAAGTACCATTTTACAGTAAAAGTAACAAAATTTGCAAGCAGTATGATTCTATCCAAATTTATAGATTTTGAAAACAAAAAATACATGTACCTTGCTCAAATAAAATGAAAAAAATCAGCTTGCACTAGATGAAATGGAGTTTTGAGAAAAAAATTTTGGTGTACTTTTTTTGGGGTCTCAAAATCTGGCAACTATATCTATACTACACACTTCCCTTCATGTTTCACTTTCTCCGTTCTCCGTAGTACTTGTTCCTTTTTTCTTCCAGATTTATGACAGGAACCACCACCACACAGACACACAGGCTATCTATTTTTAGCCAGGAACTTTGGACTTTCCCCCTTTTCAAAGTACAAGAGTCTTCTCAACAAGAATTTCAATGTAGATGTAGAATGTAGAAATATAGATGTGGATGTAGTTGTGAATGTGAAAATTTTCTGAATAAGGTCAGCACTACATTCTACATTCTACACTCTACATTCTAGACTTCTTAGTACTGCAAACTAGAAAGTAGAAACTGGAAACTAGACATTCTACACACACTAGATACTAGATATTAGATACATACTCGACTCCTCAAGTTGAAATTGAACTGCAAGCTCAAGTAGGTGTGTACATGTATTTTTTGTATACATACATGTATACAGAGCAAAAGGTCTACATCAAATGAGTATTAGTTATATCTGTATCTTTCCCTTTTCCCTTCTGTTCTCTATTATTAGAATAAACTGTACATACAAAGTACCTGTTTATAATGATGATAAAATGATACATGAATACCTATATAATACAGGGCATCCGTCTGTTCAAGTCTCAAGTCTCGAGTAACGAGTACAATTTTTTATTTTTATTTTTTATTTTTTTGAAATATAATATTTGAGCCATAGGTAAAAAAAGTAAAAGTTGAATTTTGAATTTGTATTCCAGTTCAAGTTGCACAGAATTATAGTCTAAAAGTACAAGTACAAATGCAAATAGTAATATAAATACAAGTGGATAGCGGATAGCGGATGAGCTCCTGTTCTATCCTGAAGATAGAAGGAATGGAAAATGTACAATGTATACAGTATACAGCCCGTAACATAACATAGCATAAAAGAACAGAACATAAAATGAAACGTAACAAGGGAAAGGTAGATTATGGTATGAATTTGGATCGATTTGAAAAACACGCTTCGTTACCCGCGACGTGCATCACATACTTACGAATGTAACGGAAGAGGAGAGCAGAGAAGAAGGAGAAAGTAACTCACTCCTCAGAAAAACTCACTCTTTCACTCTCTGTCCAATTATCTGTCTACATACATACATTTACATGTAATAATATAATATTATTATCATTATTATTATATGATACAGATACAGATACAGATGCACATCATAATAATATATGCAGTATGCATCCGTATTCATTATACTTGCTTCATACCCCATACTCGATACATGACGCATTTTATATTTTATACCCTCTCTCACTTTCAACTTACTATATGTATTCCACAAAAAAATTGCCGTTACAACCCTTTTTCCTTTTCTTTTCCTCCTCTCCTTCCTCTTTGACGTTGACAGTATTGAGTATAGTCCAGAGTGTAGATAAACAGTAAGAAATTATACAACAAGTATTCCCATTCACATAATTATTTCCATAATATAAAAACAAGGACATGTGTCATTTTCAAAGTCAAGCGTCAAGAGGAGAGATCCTTGCTATTGAATACTGAATATCAAAGGCAGTACGTTTTCATAGCTACACTAATGTACAAAGTACAAGGACCAGATACTTAAAATCAAACTGTAATGTAATGACTAAAATATTATCTATAGATATAGATTCCCCGTCTTTTGTCCCGTGGATCCTGGATCAATTGTTCAATGTCACTTGGCACTTGCTCTACATATGTATCTAAACAAAGGCATGTTCCATATTGAAATTTGGTGAATGAATGAACAATGAACGGTGAATGGCCGAAGGAATGAATGAACGGAGCTCCATGTTTTATTTTTAGATTCTATTTTTTCCCTATACCAGTAAATTATACACTAGTTTCTACATTCTACATTCTACATTTTTAGTACCCCACTAATCTCCATAATATATATTCTATATTATAACATCTACCTTTAGATTTTAGATCCTCTCCTTGAGTATCGAAATGTATGTATGCCTACCAAAGACTCGAGCCAATCCAATGAATGAATGAATGAATGGAAAATACATGCACATGTAGTTGGATGGCGTACATATTCAGTAGGTAGTAGGAGGTAGGTATATTTATAGTTTATAATGATCAAGGGACGTGAGGTAGACATGGAGGTAGAAAATAGAAAAGAGAAGAGGAGAGGGGAAAACAATTGGATTGCGAATTGTGTATTGAGAGTTGAGATGGAAAGAGAAGTCACGTGAAGTGAAACTGCAGGAGGAGGACGTCCTACATGTATGTTGTACATCCAAGTCTAAAATCAGTGTTGGATGCTGATGTTGAAATGGAAGGGGAATAAATAAATAGCACGGTAAAAAAAAAAGCTCATGGAGGACTAGGCAAGATGAGACAAGACGAGGAGAAGAGTGGAGTGGACGTGAGAAAACTTTGAAATAGCTCCACAAATAGATAGAATAGAAAACTTTGGTTTCATTCCAGATTCTAGATTTCAGGTTCCAGGTTCCAAAATTCAGATGAATGTAGAACAGTGACTACTGACTATGATATGATATGATGTGATCACTGAATATGTATCCACAATCTACATTCTTCTTCTTCTTCTACTCGTCTACTATACTGTGTAAAAATATAGTATATAGTATGTAGTATAGTACACATTACCCATGCATAATGCATAGCGCATAGTGTTCTAGTGAACAAAAATAGTTGTCGACATGGACATTGTCGTTTTTGTTGTTGCTGTCGTTATCGTTATCGTAAAACTAAGAAAGTGGTAGAAAGTACATTGTACATTGTACATAGAGCTCCCTTCTTTCTGCTCCTCTCGGTGAAAGAAAGTGTGAACGGTGAACAGGATTCCACATTCCAAATTCCACAAAGCATTGCTTACACTCTATTTCTCGGCTTCCATTTATTCGCAGACATGTATACATGTGTGTACTTTGTAGTTTGGGAAAATCATGAAAAATCACCTTGAAATTGGTCTTTTGGGGTTTTCAAGTAAGTTGTACGAGCTTCTAAAATAGATCCCGAGTCTTCTATCTATCTTTCATTCCTCTTCTCTTTCCAATGCTTCCATGTTCCATGTTCCACGTCCATGCTCAAAGCTCAATGAGAATGAGAGTCTAAAGTCTAAGCTGCAGCATGTAACACAGAATACAGGAAAACTCAAACACCATCGTCACTAGTACCAAAACTAAAACCAGAACCAGAACCAAAACCAACATCAGTGCTTTACATGGACAATAATGTCCATGTTTTCCCCTCCTCATCAGTATTCAATCATGATCCCATTTGTCTTTATATGTACTTGTATATTTTATTTATTATATTATGTACATAATACACACTACATGCCTATGCTTGGTTAAGTACAAAGTAGAATAAGCTCTAAAATCTAAACTCGAAACAACAACGTGAAAGAAAATATTCCATTTAAATACCTAGGTACGTCCCTGAAAATATCATGTTGAAAAAAATCATGAATCCAAAAACAATCATTAGAAAAATAGATAGTCAAAACTTAAAATCTTCAAGTGTCAAGTGTAGAATGGAAAATAGGAGAAAATGTAAATAGAATAGCATATATAATCAACCTGTGGGGCTTGTTTGGAGGATGGCACCATCTTTTGATTTTTCTTCTTCTTTCGTCTCTTAAACTTGACCCACAACTCACAACACACACTGTGTCATGTATATAACCAATAATCCTGTAACAAATATCGACAAACTAAAAATATCAATAACAAGCAAAAAATAATTGTTCTTTCCCTAGTTTTCGTGGACAAAATTCAAAGTATTACATGGACAATGGACAACTTTCCGTGTTCAGTTACAGCTTACAACAAATTTTTAAATTGAAATTTTGATAGCTATTTTATAGTTTTATATTCATAGTGAAATATGTGAAATGTATCAAATGTTTATTAAATGATCAAGAGAGTAGGCCGATCATGCTTCTGAAAAACAAAGTTGACGGTGTATGCCCATTAACAACACACATCATGCATGAGCTATTAGTAATAAATCCTAGATCCTAGATAACTTGAAACTTGAATTGGCAAGCTGTCAAATACATAATATATTATTAAACATTTCAAAATAAATTGAAATAGAAGATTTTTACAAGGAAAAAGATAATAAACAGCTGACCAACAAAAAAATAATGGACTGAAAATGATATGCAGTAGAAAGTAGAAGTGATGTCAGAAGATCATCAAGTGAAATGTCAAGTGTAAAAAATACCCATCTACATCAAACGAAAATTGGGCTGATGATTGCAAAGTTGCTGATTTTCCTCCCTGGTTTTCTCTTGCTATTACAATTTCGCCCACGACAAAACATATGTATGCTCTGCACAATTTCGAATTTAGAGTTTAGAAGAATCAAATGTAAACGAGTGAATATAAAATAAAATAATAGACCGTAAATGTACATGTGCAATGTGCATATATATGTAATGGATACGTGATAATTTTATGTTACACTTCTCCATTTTCTATTCTCTAAATTTTGCTGATACATCAAAAATCCAAAGTCAGAAGGGAAGAAAAAAGAAAACTCCACTTGATTAAGAAGAAGGAAAGAGAATGAGAAACAAAAAACAGAGAGAGAGAGAGAAGGAAAAGATGCTACGTATAATGTATAATAATGTATTATACATATGTAATGTTTTACTCATATCTACTATCTACAATGTATACTTTTCAAATCCTCATCTTAACTTATGCTGTACGAAAAAAAAAATAAGTAGACAGTAAAAGTGTGACTAAGAGTGAGATTCACAATCCAAAATCCAGAGATGGATCCAAGAGGATTTACACAACACAACATCAGATTTTCTCTGCTGTTTCAATTTTTTCCACGAACGTATCAATATTTCCTAATCCTCTGCTGTTCTATATTCTATATTCTGCTCTCTCAATAAAATATTCTGGAGGAGAAATAGGAATGTGATTGTGATTTTGAATGTGGTATCCCAACTTCCAGCCGTCTTCAAATCTCAGCCTGACTCAGACTTCAAATTCAATCATATTTATTGTCAAAAGCCGCGAGCATTTTCTCTCCATGTATTGCTTCTCCTTCTACTCTCTTCTCTGATAATAATAATACCTCAGCTTTTCACTGTTCATTGCAATATGTCATATGTATAAACTAATACATACATATACATTGCAGATACAATATTATTTGGGTATACCTACAGATTAGTATGCACATACGAAAGTTCCTTCGCCCACTGTGGTTTACCTCCAATTCATATCATCATATGAGATAGAGGAAACAAGATGGAGATGAAGATGGAGATGAATATAAAGGATAAGGGAAAAGAGAAGCCGCACAAATCATCTCAAGAGAGAAAAGGGAAAAACTAACAGTATAAATTCAATATGTACAACTTGTGCATTGTGCAGCACAAGCTACGTAATACATAATGTACATGGATAGATATTTATTTAATGTGTATTGTTTATACTCGAAGAGACAGAACTTCTTCTTCGTCCTCCTCCGACTTATCTTTCCCTCTCTCTCTCTCTTTGTTTTCATTTCCATTTTCAGCTCGATCTATCTACTTCTCTTTACAATTTACAATACAACACAATACAATATAAAGTATAAAATACACATCCTCATGAGTTTTTTTTATGTAAGACTTGGGATTTAGAATTTAGAACTAAGCAGAAAGTAAAGAGAACAGAGAAACCAAAGTGCGAAGAGAAAGTTGAAAAAAAAACTGTATAAAGTGGAGAATAGAGAATTTACCTGTGGAAATAGAAAACTGTTGCTCTACACTCTAAATTCTTTATGCTGTTGTCTGTATTCTGTATTAGACGTTCTAGGTTCTCCCTCTTCTACGTAATAGGCTGTGTTTTGTGTGTAGGTTTTATACAGTGGTAGTCTATAGAAAGTAGAAAATATAGATTATACCTTTTATACTTCGTACCTCGTGTAAAGAACCTAATATAACATATAACTTAATATAACTTTCACTCTTTCACTCCGCTTGTCTATTTTTCCACTTACCACCAACCGCCACATACAAAACACAATACAGATATAGAAATGTGTGCAAAAACAAAAATAAACTAGAAAACAGGAGAGAAAACATGACACAAGATAGAAGACAGAAACAAGGTGGAAATGGAAAATCGATAGTCATAAAAGTTGAAAAAAATCCATGTGTCTATGTAATACGTAATATAATATAATATATAAAAGTATCTATATAATCTACAAGCCACAAAACTAAGGCTAAACTCTAAACTCTAAACTATAGGTAAAAAAAACTTAAAACACAACATAATATTATGTGATATTATAGAGTAATAAAAAAAGAGAAGAAAAAAAACAACATCAAAAATGAAATAACAAATGTGCCGTTTTTCCGTCTATGGATGAAACTGTTATTTTTTGCTGTTGCTCTTGCTCTTGCTGGTGGTGGTGATGGCAAATAGTAAATGGTAATATTACCACACTGCTAAATCCTTACTGAATAAATAAAAACTCGGGAAATTGTCAATTTTACATTTTTACTCTTAAAAGGGAAAGCAGAGAAAACTGTAACAATATTAACATCTCATCTCATGTCTTTAGATAAAAGAAGAGCTTTGTAGATGAAAAAACAACTCTCTACGCTCTATACTCCCGACTCTAGACATAAAATCAAGTAGAATGAAGTAAAATAAAAAGTAATTCAGTCTAAGACAAAAAAATAATTTTCAACCTTCGACGCTTTTCATTTTATTTGTAAGTGTGTGTAGCACTGAAATTGAAAACTAAAAGTACGGAATACTATTTTTGAAAGGATTTTACTATTCACCTGTGAAATATTTTAGGAGGACCCTTTCCAAATAACTCGTATATCATACAGTGGAATACATTGTAATAATATAAATTTTACCATTAACATGAGTACTGAACGTTACATGACGGGTTGGATCTTTTAATATTTAATAGAAAGTGTTTAAACATAGTTTTATTTTTGTCAGTTTTGACATTTTCCCATCATTGTTGTATTTATAGACATTTAATCTCTATTCAAATTTCAAATGCCCAACATGGACTATGGATTATCCATAGATTGAAAATAAAAAATGAAAAATATTACACATCACCTTTTTTCTGCATCACGTATTCCATGTTCCATATTCCATACACATTCAATATCAAATATCAGACAGCACAAACAAGTTGAATATATATGAAATCCAACTAGTAAAACGATGAATTTCGATTGATATTGCACATTGCATTCATTTATGGGGAAAATGAAAAGATCTAAATCTAAAATGTCTCTTCATTTTTTTTATTATATTTTACATTTTACGCACATCACTGTAATCTCTATATTCTATAGTCTGAAGTTGACGTCATCCAGACTCTGCAGAATCTACAGTCCATATTATATTGAGTTTGCCTTAGCAAAATATTATGAAAAAAATATAAAATTTGCAGGGGAGCCAGTGGCAAAAAGAAACGAGGAATAAGATTGGAAACGAGTCGATATAGAAGATAGAAAATAGAAGTGACATTTACCTTTTGACCTCAGGCCTCCAAACTCCAAACTCTAAACACAAAACTCAAGAAAGAGAAAAGGAAGTGAGGATAAAAGCTGATCGCCAGTTCATATCATATCTATTTTCGATTCAATTTTCTACTTCTTCATAATCTACTATTTGGTCTCTGATATTTTGTAACGATCCACAACCTACATACATGTATGTTTCATGACATGGGTAAAAAATTGAGAATGTCAAAACTATATTTAAAAAAATGTCATCTTACACTTATGAGGAAATAATGTTTTAAGAAAGCATTTATGAGGGACCAAAGTCAAAGTTTAACTGTACTCCCCTTGTTGTAGTCACTGTACCTTAAATCATCCTAGTTGACAATTCAAAATGTCATTTTCCTAAAGCGTTTGTGCATATTTTTGAAATGTACGGAATTCGGAATTTCACCATTAAAATAACTGCATATCAGAATCGAGAATACAGAATGTACAATAAAATTCTCTATCCCATTTCTACATGCATATGCATATTATCCACACATCAGTATTTTTTGTTATCTATTATCTATAGTTCAAGTCAGTAGTGTGAAAAAATGATAACAATAATAAAGTTCATGTACATATCATATATGCTATACGACGAACTTGATGTTGATTAAATCCCATTAAAAATACTAATGTTTTGAATTTTGAATCATTTTAGATTGTCCAACTGCAGATGATGGAATGGAAAGATTTGCATGTCCAAGTCCAGATAGACAAGGTCGCTACAGATGTATAGACGATCATGTACTGTGTAAGTAAAATTTAATTCTACAAGCCTTAATTATACTCATTGAAATTCGAATGGCACGAATGTGCAAATCATAGCAAGTTTTTTTCGGTAATGAAACACGTTTTAAATTACATAGGTGATGGTTTTGTCGACTGTCCGAAAGAAGAAGATGAGGATCGTCATGCATGCATGTTCTACAAAACGGTAATAAAATTTCAAGTCCCAATTATAATTTTAAATAATCATTAAACAACTATGTTAGCTGTACTATTACTACTACATGTGCCAAACTCTACATTGTATCGTAAATCGTAATACAAGTACGAAAAGTAATAATAATTGATCATTAAAAACATCGCAATAATGAACAGTTATACTTACATGCATTAATGAAGTCGAGACAAACTTTCATTATTGTGTACATAGAGTAAACAAAATATGTAACACAACCTTACAACCTGCTATTAATTTATATAATTAGTTTTGGAACTAAAGTGTGTAAATATATTATAACTCTACAAGTACTAAATTCTAGAGTTCATTAGACAAGTTTTCATAAACACTCACTACTCACTACATACTCGCATCAACACAAGTACCAAGTAGACATATATATGTGCACATGCGGTACATAATTTAAGATAGTTCGTCAACAAGCAACAGGCAAACTGACAGTCAATTTTATACAAGTTGGAAATTAGGAAAGTTGAACCAAATAATAATTCAAACGTGCAAACTCAAAGATTATGATTACAAGCATTTCACACCTACCACCTACACAAAGTACAAAACACGCTATGAGAAACGTGAAGTACTCGATACTCTGTATACATATAAAATATCTCGTACATATAATATATAATATGTGCGACAATTTCACAATAATGTATCGTATAATACAATACACAAGTTATTATTATCATGACCCCTGACACTTTCTACTAAGGACACACGTCCTAGACATTTTGATCAAAGTCCAAATTGTCAGAATTGCAACCGTATTCACAGTTAACACGTATGGACCTAAAACGTTTCGACAACTTTCTACTCTATGCTTTATGAACTATCCATCAAGAACATGGAGAATTTAGGAGTCCCACATGGGTTAGGACCACATCCAAAGCCAGATTCAACGTCAAAGTCAAAGTAAAAGCTATAGAGAGAAAGAGAGAAAGAAACCCGTTGTCGCTTGTCAATTAGAGAGTGTCACGTAAATTCATGATTCTAGAATCTATATATATATTTTCTAGATTCAAGGCTTTCATAAAAAAACAGCTTAATAAGCTTAACACCCCTGTAGTTTTCTTGTACCTTGTCTTCATTCCTTGTTAGAGAACTAGTGTATAAACTATAAATGAGAGTCGAGCAGTCACGGGTCGTTGTCATATATTGACAGTATCAATCACAATTTACAATACACTTTTTAATAACTAGAAGACTTGGCTTAACTTCAGGGAAAAGTTGATAAAACTTTGATCATCATCTAACACCTAGAAGTTATTACAGGCTAGGAGGAAAATTCACGTACACTTTTGACGTGACACATTAAGTATTAAAAGTATAGCCTGTTTACAGTTTTAGAGATCAAGCAAGTTGTTTTGTACATGTCATGTGTCATGTCAGTCTCATGATGACCCAAATAAAATCATTTCTATACAACTTTATCTAATTTTTTTTCTACTTTTTAGACCAAAGCACATCTGGACGTTTTGGCCGATGCACTTCTAAGGTACACAACAATTCTCTATTTTATAATTTATTAAAAATCAAAACAATCTTTTTTTTATTAAAAAAAATATTCCGAGAACATACCTAATTCTATTTTTTATTATAATTATTATTATCAATAAAAGTAGTGTACACAATACACAAGTCACTTTTCCTTAATTTGTAGGTGGGCGAGAGGTCGTCGTTAGATACACACTTTTACATGCGTAGGAGGACGAAGTGAGAGACAATCGTCAGAAAGAGTGAAACTACACAAAAATCTCAAAACTCGAAAATCATAAAGAAAGTAGTAATAATAATCCGACACTGAATAATAAATAAATAAACAAATAAATAAATCATCTATAATGGTACTTGAAAGAAAGAAGAGCATAAATATGAATATCCATCATCAACAATCACGTCCACATCTACATGTTATTGTAAAATGTAATATACTCAATTCAAAAGAATACAACTTTGGGTAATGATTATTTGATCGCATAATATATTTTATAATAGATACTACTACTATATTCAATATTCAATCATTTCCAAGCAAATCGAGTCAGCGATCAAATCAAACCCCACATCTACTCTTCTAAATCTTATTCAAATCCGCATAACAGAAATCATCCACGATGAAAATTATAAACATTAAAAAATAAAAGCATGCTCAGAAATGCCCTTTATTATATGACTATAAAATGTATAACTACTAACTAGGATATAGTATATAAAAAGCAGAAATATTCCTTAGTATCAACCATTGATTTGAAAAAAGTTTTCATTTTACAATTCTACAGACAAGTGTGTTTTTCAAGAACTCAATCAGTTACAAGTTCCCGTAAAGGATTTTTTTTAAAAACGCATTAACGTAACCAATAAAATTTTAACTAAAAACAGCAGGCTAAGGATGACATTAGCTGAAAAAAACTAAGCTAAACGATACTATATATAGTCCTTTAAAATATCGATAATTTTGGGTACAAAAATAGGATACTGTACAATCAAAATGAGAGCTAATTTTAGAAGAGATAAACTCTCCTGGAAACCTTTTAATCCATGATAAATACTTTAATGAAACCAAAAAGGAAGAGGTTATACATATAAAAGTGAAAGTACTTACCATATTATACAATATACGATATGACTACCAAGAACAATCCAGACAAAAAAAACACAGGTTGCAACAAAGCAAGAGGATGAAACACATAACCTGGAAAAAAGCATTCCAGAAAAAGAAAGAGAAAAAAAACAGGAGAATTAAATGATTTACATAACATGAAATTATTTGCCTAATATGATAATATACATGTAACATAAAGAATAAAATAGAATATACAATAGAATATAAAATATAAGATACGTAATATAGTTTAGAGATTAGATAAGATTAAAACTTGTGGATAGACTAATCACATATGTATATACATAAACATAACTATATAGGTAAATATAGAGTAAAAAAGTATAGTGATTTTACTCATAATTGATAATAATTAAAATAGATAGTACTTAGAGATAGACATAGTTTTAGATGGATACAGGAACACTATTCTTGCACTTACTCCGTGATTAATGCACAAAATATATAGTTTGCAACAAACCGTAGGTTTATCTATTATAAAATTATAATAATTCAATACAAAAAATATTAACAAAAGCACAAACCTCACAGCTCCTTATTCCATGTAATATAACATACTATATAATATACTATGCACATGCACAATTATATCACAATTATCATAGACATTCTTGATATTTAGTATATACACTACAGTTATACAGTTTCGTGATGAAAACAAAATTATAATACAAAATATTTCTATCAAATAAATTATGAATAATAATATGATAATTGAAGGGACGGGAAGGACAAGTATATGTCCGTCTTCAATTGATAGCAAAATTGTAATAAAATTAATTAGTTAAACAAAATATAGGGTATGTATACATAGTATATAGAGGTACAAATAGGATAGGGTATAAACTACTAACATAAATAGGGATACAGTACTCAGACACATAAATAAATTGTAAATGTTTATAAATACATATACACAGACACATTAACACGTACTATTATTTCATCTTTTAATTATTATAATTATTATAATTATTATTATTCTATTCTTCTCATCCAATCAAAAACAAACAGACTGATTCATAATAAAATATATTGTACATATATACAAAAAATATACATATACATATATATATGTAATATAACATTATTATTATTACTATACAAAATATAGTACTAATGAACTATCTATCTACTATCTATTTCTTGTACATTACACATAAGTTATTAATTAGTTCTGGTAATTTACAAACATTATAGCTTTTACGTACGGACGAGGGAAAAGAAAGAAAGCTATTGAGCAGTAAATAAATACTAGGGATAGCGCGTGAGTGTGTGTGTGTGTGTGCAGATATTATGTTGAATTTAGGTATGATACATGTTTTAACTTTATATTACACACATGCATGATATTACGTAATAAAAATACACACATATTGTAGTATAATTATTAGTAATTTAAGTATAAATTCAATAGAAATGAAGGGGTAGAATTACACTTAAAATTCCATTCAATCTCAGGTTTTCTGGTTCCATTTATCAGTGCTGCTATCTATCTATAAGATGCAGTAATAATCTACAACCTACAATAGAGATGAACAAAAGAAAAGTCTAATTTAAGAACTGTGTTATTCAGTTGTCGGTATAAAAATAGTACACATTTTCAAGCGACACTGCATTTTATATGTATACTGTGCTGTGTATATGCTATCACTATTATTAGTTACATATGGGA
Organism: Sminthurinus aureus; assembly: GCA_034698265.1. Lineage (NCBI taxonomy): Eukaryota > Metazoa > Arthropoda > Collembola > Symphypleona > Katiannidae > Sminthurinus > Sminthurinus aureus. The sequence goes on from JAQGBH010002673.1 coordinate 13,853, forward strand.
ATGCACATAACACACTACTCTTTTGTGGAACTGATAAAAACGAACTTTCTAAGCTTTCTAAGTTAAATTTCGATACCAGGTGCTGCAATATACAATATGTACACACAAGTTGAAGAACTGAAAACATTAGGACTTTAGTTTTTTTTTAAAAAACGTAGTATCTGTACACACTGATAATTCTATCCAGTTATTTTCTTACGGCATAATATTTGCTGTAATTATTATTATAATATCTACAAATAATTCTATAATTGTATAATATTATGTTATTCCAGTTTCTCTGAACTTTGAACTAAAATATTGTATCAGAAACAAGTAACAGTTCTTTTCTTTATTTTTCTTCTTCTAAAAACTTTCTGACTGAAAATACAAAAGGCCTAAAACATATTATATATACTTGTACATGATACAGCATTTATAATGTGAATATGAGAGAGAAAATATTAAGGAAGAAAAGCATGAATTTCTCAACTGCTCTAAAGAAAAAAAATTACTGAGACATATTATAATATATTATATATATATTTATAAAATATATTTTGCGTGCCATCACAAAATTTTCACTATTTCAATTAGATATAATATATTCCTTGCCAAGACAATGTATAAAAGCTACTACTGTACTTTTACGACAATTACAATCTATTTACCTTCGACAAGAAACCTTTTGTGTACGTCTATTTATTCCATTTAGTTTGCCCTTCTAAGACGTTGTACAGTATCCAATAAGTAAGTTATAATTATCCACAGAATCAATTTAATTATTTTGCTGAAAGGAAGAAGAAATCTACATAATAATTAATAATACATACAGTACACTATTATATTATTGAATATTAAATCAATAAATTGTGATTTGTGATTTTCAGTAAAACTTACTGTGACGTGTCAATTAAACACAAAAATGATAAGTACTTTCATGCGTACTACACACTCATGTATATGTACAATGTACATACATTATATATTATAATATAAGTAGGGAATGAAAGTACTAAGAAATTTACAAAACAAAACGTGCACGAGAGAACATGAGAGTACTAACAACAAAAAAAAGAATGCACATAAAACTTGAAGGACAAAACTATTATAGAATTAAATAGTAAATAGTATATATATATATAAAAAATTACAGTAATGTGACACATATATATGTCATGTTATTGTATTATTAGTGTATACTATTCATGTGAATCTTTTATTTACATGCGTTCACATTTAAATGTATACGTGTAATTTAATTATTTTCTAAAGGGGATTTATTTATGAAGATGGAGGAAGGACTAACTTTAGAGATTTTAAATTTTAAAATCTATTATATTATAAATTATAATATACTCGTATCGTATATTGTACCTCATGAAGACAATTTTTTAAAAGTTAAAGCAGACTCTTAGTGACTTTTAGTCGTGTAAACCGAAACGGAACAGTTTAAAAACTTTCACCATACTGTAATATATGTTGACAATGTACAAGTTCTAATTTCTTATAGGTTTTCTATAAAGGAACCATCACTAATTATTGAGCCAGCTATCTGATACCACACTAGAACTAGTAAAATATGAAACAAAAAAAATCAATTAAAATAAAAATAATCAGCTAAAAGTATATTATTATAGCAAATGTATAATATTTATCGATTATGAAATGTGTACTCATTAAATTATGATACACATAATATATTATTATATGTATGATATGCTTATATCATACAAGAAAGCATACATCAATAACATGTTAACACTACACTACACTAGGTTGAAAAATATGAAATACCATCATAATATTGTGCTCCTTTGTAGTCAAAAATATGTATTTCGGAATGAAAACAAATATATAGAGATCAAAACCAATCTACATTTTTCATATTACAAGGATCAAAAAGTAAATGAACTGGATATTTTGCATGTAAAGGTTCACTGCTAAACTTTAATTTGTACACACTTTAGCAGTAAACTTCAAATGTTTTACAACAAGAAAATACAAAAAAAAAGTCATTGGTGTTATCAAGAGCCTTGTTTTCATTCTTAAAAGCATAATCTACTACAAAAAAGTCATAATATTATAAATAGATGATATATGTAGGTGTGCGCTATGTACATAGAAGATTACTTAAGTGTAGAACTAGAAAGAAGATACTGAAAAGGAAGAAAAACGAATAAGACAGAAATGTCTATGTTTAATCTGATACAACAACCTTTCAACACAAGGAAATAAAGAGACAAACTAACAGAAATAATAACAAGTTTTAAAAAAAAAAACATATTATATGCATTATGGCAGAAGAAAAAGTATACAGGAAGCTACAACACAAAGGAAAATTATATACATGATTTTACGCAAAAAACGTGTAATATTCCTTATAAAGTATATTACACAAAATTATAAAATGAAAAAATATACTAGCGATTTGAAAAACTAGCTGCGATGAGAGTTCACGCAAATAAGAGAAAAGATAACCTTCAACACATATCATACAAATGACTAAATTTTACTACTGCATTTTAAAATCCTATCTAATTATTATACAATTCTAACATAAATTATACTATTATTATTATGTGAATGATCTACTAAGCAAATATACATAAATATAACCATTATATAAATACTAAAAAAACAGACATTACTATTAATGTCGATGAAGGTATGTTAATATATGATATGTTATTATTATTAGCTAAATAATTACGTTATCGTTACGATATTAAATATACATATATATACATAATATACTCATTATGCAAAACGGTACATGATAAAAAGCTACCAAACATAAAATATATGTCTTATTGCATTAAGAACTACATCATGTAAAATAGAAAGAATAAAGAACACAGTTTCCCTATTGCTGTACATTTACCTTTTCATAAAAGTTCCCTTTTGGTTGATTTGTTCCTCTGTGAAATAATCAAATAGAATCTACTAGACATAAAAATATCCTTATTTTGCGTACTTGCTCTAAATCACCTCCCTGTGCTGCGAGAAAATATTATTATTATTATTGCTAGTTTAGTTGTAAGTTATTATAATTATAAAAAGCCATGCATCACTAACAATAAGAGTGTAATACAACTAAGTTTAGAATCAATGGACAGTTAGAACTTTTACTTGTAATCAAACTGTTATTCGTTTACTTATTTACATACTTGGTGGAACTGAGGGTCGTATATGTGTCAATTGTACATGAACAACATTCGAACATTTTAACACAAGTACACATGTAAGTGAAAGTCGTACTATTTTCTCTCGGGGTTCACATCAATCTCAGTCAATAGCTATATACTCAAATAGATAACCTGTACACAGAATTTTGAAATTATAATAATATAAAATAAAATATAATGTTCAAAAACTGTTATGAATTTCTGTTCTGTAGTATATGGTACGTAACATATAATATGTAACTGGCAAATGTTAGTGCTATTTTATTTTGTTCAATAGTAAAAACTCGCTATAAAAACACAGCTCGTCGTTACGTATCATGAAAAGTAAACCTACTAATTATTACTAAAAATAACATCTATACACATAAGATATGACTACAAGAATGGATATATGTATATATATATACAATATACATACAATTCTTCATACTATTACATACTACTACTAATAATACAAATGTGTGATGATATAATAAAAAAATAATATGTAAATACATTTACTAAATTTCCCGATATTCTGTGTCTGTGTCCCTTTTAACACTTAAAGCCACTACAGTAAGAATATTTATTATTATTACTATTATATAGATTACATACAATATAGAGTGTAATGAAATATCCCTATTTGTTATGCACACTTACACTTCTTTTTGGTATATGACTCATTGACAAAATTATTCCCAATTCAATGTGACTAGTGAGTGTGTACATATGGTATGTCTTTCTTTTACTTATAGACTATGGACGTGACTTACGTTTAATTTTTTACAGCCGACAATTTTTGAATCCCTATATTATTTGATGTTTACGTTAAGAAAAACATTTTCAATTCAAAGCCATATTATTGTATAATACCGTCATGAAAAACGGGGTAAGAGAATTTAATGCTTCAACTTGACATTAGATTCTTATAGCGGACAGTCACTCGCCATTACCGTTAACACATATTCCTAAATTCCAGCTATAAACTATTTACAAGTCTACCCTCGTCCTTTTATAGATAAACCTTTTGGAAGTTTTATTTTGGTAGTTACAAAAATATATTATACATCCTAGCGTCAATTCGGACGTCACACACATTACATACATTGTAAACTCTTTCCCGTTTAGCTTTTTTTTTATTTAAAATCATTTGGCATTTGGTTCGTACGTGTGTTTCTCGTTTTAGTACGTACTTTTCATATTGAAAAAATCTATATTATGACGTGAGGGAGTGAAAGAAAAAGTAACCAAAGTGAAGTGAAATACGAATATCATGGAGCAATGGTAATAGTAGGAGGAAAATTTCCAAACTTGACAGGAAATCAATACCCGTAAAAAATGCTATATCAAGAGATATAAAATGTAAAAGAGAAAAACTATTAGCAGGAAATAAAGAATATTCAGAAAAATTTAGATGGATATAAAAATAAAATGGTAGAGTTTTCGGTCGTGTGTAGGAGCTCATAAATATGGTTCTACTATTACGCAAAAGCATATGAATCCATAAACAGAGATGGAATAACATTACAAAGAAACAGACCTGTGAAGAGCATGAATGAGAACTTCAAGTTGAACTTCAATTCGAGAGAGAGAGAGAAAGTAAAAGTAAAAACACGGTGAACGCAGACCAAAAAAAATGTGAAGAGGAAGAAAGATAGAAAGAATCCTTTGTATCTTTCAATATGCTACAATATAAAACACTTATAAATACCATGATATACTATAAATATATTTATAAACTATAAACAGCAATGTAAACAAAACTTTTCTCTTGGATTTAAGGATAAGTACTCGAGTGATATATATATGATCGAAATATTTCATCATCTTAATAATAATAGTAGCAATATTGGTATGTATTCAGAATAACTGATACTGCAAATTATACATGGAATGATACTTGCAACAATATTGTACACAAACACAGATTCATCACAAGTTGAAGGAAATGTAAGGTTAACAGTCAACAGATAATGTTTCCTCGTTCAATCTGCTTTTCTGTCTATAGGAGATGTAATAAGACTAATAATAATGAACGAGAGCATCACTATAGTATTAGTCACAAGGTTGGTTAAGTAGTTGAAAAATCCTTTTAGACTTTTTTACTTAAATCTTTAGTTTGTATTTTTTGTTCTTTCGTGGAGTACTCACTTGTATATTTTCATCCTATTATGATAATAATATGTAAATGCGAATTTTGAAAGTGACTATGTAGAAAAAAACCAATAACAAATAATCATAATGATATTATATAGGCGAGATATATAACGAAAGTTTATTTTCTTTCTCTATTATTACTTCTTACTGTATTCCATGTTTAACCAAGGACATGAAGGTTGTGTATACCTACATATAAGAGAAATAACAACCTTCTCTACCTTTTTTCTTTATTTAGTTGTCGACGTTTTCTTGAAAGTCAAAATCCATAATAAGGTGTGTGTACTATCTCTACTACTACATATATCCTGATTATAGCTAATAGTAACTTTCATTTCATATATTTTGTAAAGCTTCGGCTTGGTCATAATTCATCTTTGAGTATCTATAATATTATAGACTAAAACATTAGGAACTTTGTATTATGCATTATATTATGTGTATTCTGAGTATAATAATAAGGAATCTTAACTGACACACACATATACAACAAGCTGTAACGATGAAACTATTTTTGTTCGCATGCACTTCATTGATATATTATATAAATATAGAGATTATTTCCACAAAACATACTTGCAAATAGTAACAATCTAACTCTAATAATTTATGCCCGCATGATAAAAATAAACTAAAGGACTACTCTAAAAACTTGAAAGGAGAAGAAACATAAAGAACAGTATTATTTCGAATAAGGGCTTTTTGTATTTATGATTGACAAGGTATCGTTCACATTCCATGGAATACAAACAAATATAGAAAGTAAACCAGAAGCTTTAGTGAGTAGCCATTCATTCATTTCTTTCTTCCCCTACTCATTTACTCCCTGACTTATTCATACTTCTCTTGAAACATTATTAATATTACTGTTATTACTATTATTATTATTACTTATTACCATCATAATAAGACAAATCTATGACGTATATTATATGTCTAAAAAAGTACAAAAGCATATCATTCATGGGATAACCTAAGAATTTTGTGATCAAATCAAACAAAACTATAGCTCCCTTGTAAGCCCCCTAAAGTATTATTATTGTTGTAGGATAAAAACTTTTTGCTTTCTGTTGAGTTCCTTCATTCTCCCTTTTCTACTTTCTCTCTCTCTCTCTTTCTCTCTCGTATCGACGTCACAAAAGTGAAAATTGTATTGCATATACTGAGAGTTAAATTCACAAAGTATTCAGTGCTCTATGCATATTATACATAGGACTTTGTGTTATAGATAATCCTCGATATTTTCCTGTTCTATATATACATTGTACAATGTCCACACACCCACACAATAGAATTCCGGGTATTTGTCTTTTGCTTCTGTTTCTTTCCTTCAACAAAAGATTGAAATATACACTTACAAAGGGAGCACACGAGGTTTCAAAAGTAGATCCCTTTTTTCAAGATAACTGGAATAAGAAGCAAAAGCCACACCAAAATGTACAGATTTATGACACTTTTAGAATAATATTTATGTACTATTTACAATGTGAAGTAACTATAATAATTTCAAAGTTGAAGTTAAGTTTCAAAAAGGTAAAGCCTAATGAGGCAACTGCAGAGAGAGGTTTTATATATATTATATGCTTTTAAAATATCTATGTTAGTATAATAACAGTATTAATACTTGACCTGATTATTTTTGATAGAACTAGCATTTAACTAAATAGAGAACACACGTGCAAAATTGAATTGAGAGTGTTTCTAGATTGGAGGAGTTGGTTAAGCTCATTGGGTGAGATTTTATGCTAATATGCCCCAGCATAAATTCCTAAATCAAATGAAATGATTTTTACGCAATGGAAGAGCATATGTGTACTAATATATTCATCATAATGTTCTATTTTTTATAAACCTCTGTATTTTTTGTTACTCTTCTCCGAATAAAATTGAATATCAAGAAGATTTTTAAAAGGTTTTTAGTACATCATCAAAATACTTAAATGCCATTATAATTTTCTTCTGTATAACTTAAATGTTAGTAAATGTCAGTAATAATCATAGGAAATTTTAGTAGGTATTAAAATGTCAAAATAATGTAGAGTTATGATGGGTTTTATGTGAAGAAGAATGTGTGTGATGTGTGATGGATGAACAATTATTGTGTAAATTTAAGTGATAATACAAGTTATAGGCAATTTAATATACAAATACATTGATGTCAGCTAGATTCTTAGAAAAGTCACTGCTTATTAAATGCAATGCTCGTGAATTTAGCTTTTAAATGTGCACCTACATGTATCGTGAACAAAAAGAAACAAAAAAAAAACATAAAATAAAAATAAAAAGCCCTACAAAGTTATAATATGTATGTGTCATAATATATAAATATTATACACATAGCTGAATGGAAATAAATGGCATTTTTGTAAGTGACGGTACTGACTAGAAACAAAAGATTTTAGAGTACATAAAAGTTAGACTAACAAAACACAATTTTAATTACCATTAACTTTGTTCTTTCAGAATTTTTTGTCTTTTATTATCAGCTATGAATTATTGTTTCTACAAACAAATTTCAGATAACAGATATTAGATTTTACTCTTTTTGTTGTTAGCTAGGTATAAAGGATTATAATATTATCACATAGAAAAAATATCACATTGTATGTGAACTCAATACAGTAAAAAAAATTTTAACATCCTACACTCATATGCTCTTCCATGCGTTTTGGAGTTTGTTGTACACAAAATACAATGTCTTGTATTTTTATGAAAACGATATTGAAGGTGAAAAGAAAAACTCAGTCGTCAGCATCATTATTATTATTATGCTGGAACATTTATACAAGTCAGAAATATATATTGAGGCTGGTAAAATTAATATATTACTATAATATATATTTTTAACTTTAAATGTAAAGAAAAAAGATTTCAATTACTGTTGACGGGTGTGTTTTGAACAGTTGACGTAAGAAATGTTTAAAATTCTTATTTTCTAGTGCATTAAAGTTACGAACAATGTATTTTAACATTGTACAAAAAAGAATGCTACCTTTTATACTACGAACAAAAAATAATACGCCATAAAACTTTTACTGCTTTTTCCTACAAACCTAATAACATATATTCTAAATTTTGGAATGCTCCGTTTTTCAATTGTGACGGTTCTATTACAAGGTACAATAAATTTACATGACGTGTGAAAAAATTATTTTACTTACAGTATATTTTCTTTCCGTTTTTGTTTTCCTTTTGACTTTCCCCATCTCCATTTTCATTGACACTTTGACATATCTGCAAGTTTAATTCCTTTGTTCTATAAAAACAACAAAGTTATGACTGTTACAAAAAAATATATAAATAAAAGATTATATTAATTATTATTTATTATGATACTTAATATTTAATACATATTACATATTATCTGTTATGCAGTGTACATTAGATTATAATAACTAAATTCTATTGATTATTATTATTACTATTATAATACGTGAACTAGGTAAATAATATATTATTATTGATAGTATGACCCTTGAAACTGTGCTGTGGTGAAAAAAAAATAACTGTACATACATATAATGCATAATATATATATATATATATACCAATACAAGTATAATATGTAAAATTGTTGGTGCTAATATATATATAAACTAAACTAAGTACATTTTTTTGGGTTAATAAAAAATGGCAATATTCTTCGATTAACATTATTATGCGTATTTTGTTATTTTAACTTCACCATTTGTGATGATCAATGTATAAAACTAATCGTTTGGCTCTTTTTTCATAGCATTTTTATACTTTATACTTTACCTCATTTTTGTTGATTCAATATACGATCATTTTATCAAACATTTCCGGTCTGGAAGCAGCATAAGGTGGAAAACATTATCTGTACTGATGCATCAAAATTTTCAGCATCTCATTCCTCATCCTTTTTTCACTAGTTCATTAGCAGCATCATTATTACTTTTTTCATCTTTTTTGATTCCAGGCGTGTACAGTACTATCTCATAAAACTATTTATCATAATGAGCAACTTTTCATAAAACCAATCTCATAAATCCATTTC
>JAQGBH010002674.1:0-23174 GCA_034698265.1 Sminthurinus aureus
AGCTCAGTCGGTTAGAGCGCCGTGCTAATAACGCGGAGGTCAACAGTTCGACCCTGTTAGGGGCCATACTTTTTTGATCTTTTTCTCCCTCATTTTCACAACCAAAACAACTGTTTTGGACATTTTTTCTTCTGGGATATCTTCCTTTGACCTTTTATCTGTATTATTTCATAAGTAAATGAATAATTTTCGTAAATAATTCGTATTTTAAACAGCTCGATCCTGTCAGAACACATAAACGTTTGCTCATTTTCCCTCAGTTTTTCACAACTTTAATAGAGTATTTTATTTTTTGGCGTGCTATATTCCTTTGGTTTTTAGTTTTTAGGCATCATTTTCTATAGTCGATTTTTGTACATCTTTTTGTTGTACACTTGCATCCTGCAGTTATCTCTTTTTCATTTGTGTTTATATCACTTGCCGCTTGTGGATTGTGGATAGAGTAGTACGATAATATTTAATTAGAGGCCAATAAAATGTTGCAGATAATAGGAGACAGAATAAACAAGCACGTATACATGCACTTGTAATCAAAATTTACAGCATGATTTTTTGTCGATTTATCATTTGACTTGTAAGTAAATCTAACATGTACAATGTAGAGTCATTGATTATTTTTCCTGTATTATCATTTTCCTGTCGTAAATATCTTTGTACAGCGATTTATGACTATGAACACAAGTTTGGCTGTAACTTGTCATTTTTAATAATGCCTAAAACTTAAAACTTAAAGCCAAGTTTACATTTTGTTCCACTATCCACTATGCAGTATTTCTATGTCATGTTACTTGTCATACTGAATTATCATTCCAACATTTTCAAGTTTTGAATTGCTCCAAAGTCTTGAACGCAACACATGGCTGAGCAAACGTGGATGTACATTTACTAATTATTGATTATTGCATTTTCGGGGAGAACTATTGGAAAAATCTCCACCCCCTAAAGTTTTGTTTACAAATTGTTGTGCATTCCTACCTTCCTTTGATGTTTGAGATGCGAAATCTGTAAGGAATAAAAACCGATATCTACACTCGGATTTGCTCCCTCTTTGATTTTTCCGCATTGTACAAACATTCTATGTGATGTATGATATATGATAAATCAACGTTGTACAATGTACAATGAATGATTGTACACTGCTCACTTGAACAGTACACAGTGTACTGTGTAATGTACCCATTTGGATACGAGTAGGAGAGATGTAATAGTAATCACACACAACACAAACATTCAATAGCATGTATAAATAAAACTGGTATAATTTTTTTAACTTCTTCATGTGTAGCGTGTAGGTGTGCATATTTCAAGGTAAATAAATGCTATAAATTATCAGGTTGAACACTTGAGCACATGGAAAATTCTATGTACCACGTACCACGTACATTGTACATGTGTTTGCGAAACAGAAAATTATCTAGGATCTAGGAGAGAAATGGAGAGACGAAAAGATTGCACAAAGAGTTCCAGAAAATTTAATTATAAACAGCATTCAATCAAACAGTATTTTTACATGCAGTAGCGAAAAGAGTAAGGTCAAGACTCAAAAGACTCAAGACTTGTGCTTTTGAATTTGTTTCAGCTACTGGTGAATGTATCTGTTGTCTAGTGTCTAATGTCTTGCGTCAGTAATGAAAAGTGAGATTCATCTACATAATTTCTATTAGATACTCTTATGCTCTTTTCACCAACGTCTAATTTGGCGGAGTTGAGAAAGAAGAAAACGTTTTCAAGTTGTAAAATACCCCAGACTTTTTCGCTCACATGTCCCGATAGTCTAGATTCTACACAACTAACAACTAATATGTGTAATGTGTAATATGCAATAGATAATTGTCGTAGGAGGAAGGTCTGTAGTTCGTACATTTCCCATTCTCAGTTCATGTAAATGTACAATGTGCTGGTAACCGATAATGTGATGTGGACAGTATAAAAACATTTAAGAACTTTCTCATATGATGTTTGACGTATACATTTATATATTCATAATACATAATACATCATAGATATAATATTTTTCACCTTTTTGAGCTCACATTCATACCCTGGCCTGACCATGAAAATACGAATACACATGCACAAATGCGAGATTGTAAAAACACGGAGTATGAAACGATATACCAAGATTCAGTGTGCATTACAGACTACACACTACACACACTTGGCATTTTTTGGCATACCTCACGTCTGACTTTTTTGGCTGCCACCTTGAACATACGGATATTTAAGCGGTTTATGTCGCTCCAATCTCGCTCAATTCTCACTCAAATTAAAAAGGCATGTTGACAATATGTGTAGTGTACTGTATTCATCTATATGCACATTTAGAAATGCACAATGAGTCATCTTCGGTATTCTGTATTCTGCATAACGGACAGCAGCAAATATCATTTTGAATCTTGGTTCTTGAGTCTTGAGTATAATGGGTGCAGTAAAAAATTTTAACCAAAAAGGATGATATAGTGAAAGAATCACAAACATTTTAAGCCTATCAGACCTTTGAGTTAAGAGTTTTGAGTGGATTCTGGGATCTGGAATAAGATTTATCCTCAAGTTCAACAGACACAAAAAGCAACTTGAGACGTGACTAGTCAGCAAATTTTCCCTCCTTTTTTATCCTTTCTCGTTTACATATAAAAAATATACAAAATATTACTAGATAACTCAAATGTTAGCGGACGATTGCTGTCATCTTTTCAATTCACAATTACTGTTTTAAGTACACGATAAAGAAAATAAATAGAAAGAGAAAGAGAAGGGTGCAACTCGTGGTTTTCTTGCAATGTGTGACTTTTTGAAATTATCAGCATTAAACATCTGTGATCTTTTATAGTAGATAGTAGATAGTAGCAAATTGCACAATAGATACTGTGTAATTTGCACCGTAAAACAATACAAGAAAATTTAGTGCAATGCCAAAATCCAAAATGTCAAATGTCATAATTGAGAATGGAGAGAGCGTAGTGCAGAACGGGATATAATATGCATTTCAGTATTAAATATACATGTAGAATGTAGAGATTGTCAAATAAAAATTCGTATCGGTATGTAGTATGCAAATACGTAATACAGTTGTGTTCGTGTATATTTATGTTACAATAGTTTTGAATGCTTTTCCGACGTGTGGATTTTGGATTCTGGATTCTAGATTCTACATTCTGGATTATAAAAAAATCTGCGTCATCTCACATGACAAGAGACAATGTAGATATCTGTAGTATATACTAAATATTATACATTATACATGTATGCAAAAACAGTTAAAGTAATGAAACGTAAATTAGTAAAATCTAATGTTAGCTATTATGATGAGTCAGACAGTTATTACAATGAGTATTATGTAGAGTATTACACATCTACAAATGTATTGCAGATATGACACTCTTCATATGTTTAGTATACGGAATTTCACTAGTTTTCTATGTTGATGCATGACTAACGACTAATAGTAAATTGTAATATATAAGATGTAAAATGTACACAAACATACATACATTTATACATATAATATATCTACAATCTACAGTCTGCAGAATAAACATGTGGGTTGAGAACAAAAGCTGAAGGGGAAAAAACGACCCGAGACTTTCTTCTTCTTTTTTCTATATCTGCTATCTGCCGCTGCTGTCTCCTCCTGCATTTTGCTAATAATGAATAAATATTTGGCGTGTGGATTAGTGGAATTCCACAAGAAAAATAAACACGATTAGGTAGGAACAAAAATTTCATGTAATGATTTCAAATAGTTCTCTTCATGTCATATCATGTTATACGTATGTATTTTTCATATATAAACCTCTTTTGTTGATACCCCTATTACTTGTGACTTGTGATCCTCTTGTACATTATAGATGTATCATGTATATTGTGCACTACACACTACACAGTATTACTGTATACAGTATACGGAACACGGTAAATACAATACAAAATACAAACACTGCATGATAGGCACAAAAGTGCTTACCTATAGCTATTGCACACACTGAAAAGATGCTCAATGTACAATGTAAAAGGAACCAGGAACTGAAAGGACGCCAAAGGATAAGTTACTCAAGCAAAGAAAAACAAAGTTAATGAGAGCTCACAGGAACAATTGTAATTGGAAACCATCATTACATGTAATGGCGGAACATGTGGATGTGAATGTGTCTCTTTATCCTTTTTTTCTCCACTCTCTACGAGAAAATGTATTATATATAAATATATTTATGCTATAGGGACTAGGCATAAAACGTTCACTAATAATCTCTTTCCTTCCTCCCGTCTCTCCTCTGTCTTTATACAACAAGATATGACTGTATGATGTATAATGTATAATATAAGATAGAAGAATATTTTTTTTAATGGTCTATCTTTAAAAATTATGAAATGACATTTAGGATCTCGATCCTATGTAAAAATGAAAAAATGATAAATGAAAAAAGACATCATATCCTTCAAAACTCAAAGCTGAAATGCTCACAACTCAAAAGTCTACTGAAATCATGATGAAAATCACAGAGTAAACATACGTAATACATACATATTATAAGTATATTATCTACCTTCTATAAAATCCGTATCCGATGGCGTCATGTGGTGTGTAACGGCCTAGCTTAAATGCCTATTACTTTGGCTAAGAGAAAAGGCTATTACTCTGGCTAAAAGAAATAGCCATTACTCTGGCTAAGAGAAAAGGCTATGACTCTGGCTAAGAGAAATGGCTATTACTCTGGCTAAGAAAAATAGCCATTATTCTGTCTAAGAGAAAAGGCTATTACTCTGGCTAAAAGAAATAGCCATTACTCTGGCTAAGAGAAAAGGCTATTACTCTGTCTAAGAGAAATAGCTATTACTCTGGCTAAAAGAAATAGCCATTACTCTGGCTAAGAGAAAAGGCTATGACTCTGGCTAAGAGAAATAGCCACGGACCTGGCTAAATAAAAAGGCTTTCATTCAGGCCTTACAAGGCTAGAAAAAACAGCTATAGTTATGAGAACACATTAATTAAAGAAATGTCGATAGCTGAAATAGAGCAACCCTACAAATTTGAATAGCGCACAAATTATTGAGTTTTTGGGTTCAAATGAATGGGCTTAAGGATGTTGAAACTTTGAAATGTGAAGAATTTTGAGCCATCAGATACGGATTTTGTAGGCAGATTTTATTCCCGTCATTTGACGGGCGTTTTTACTTGTATAGTTACAAGAATTAAAATCATTCTCAAAGCTTGTTTTACACATGAGATTTTATTGCATTTTACAATATGAGTGGACAATGGACAACCCTTGATTCTGAGAGACATGAAAGTCTTACGTCTCAAGTCTCAAGTCGCGAGTAAATTATTAAGAAGAGAATAACACAACACACAACTATCCAAAAAGAATTCTTGTTTTTATTTCATTTTATGGAATTTTTTCAGTCTCCTTCCGCTTCCGTTTTTAATTCATTTCAAGTTTATTATATTTGCTCTTGTATGATGATTTCCATTCACTCATTTTCATTTACTGGATGGATGGATGTGAGTACATTGACATTGGCATTGCCATTGCCATTGCCGTTGGTGTACTGTAAAATCATTCTACTACAAACTACAAATACAAGCATTGTAATTTTCCAAACAATTTGGTCCAGACTCCAGACTCCAAGCTCCAGTTTCGTACTTGTATTCGGTTTGTCCTTCGGTTTATGACGCAAAGTCCTGGATTCTTTACAATTTACGCTTCGTTTATCATATTTATCCCTTTTTTGCTCCAGAGTAGAGCGTAGAAAGTAAAGAGTAAAGTAAAGTGAAACTATGTGAAATATTATTATGTTTTATGTTCAAATAGATAAATTCCTGTGCTTTCCTCTTTCCTCTATGTATTACGTGAAAGCCCAGACTGGAAAATCTAGCTGTAGTTAAAGCCTAGAGAAAAAGGGAACAGAGCATAAGTAGGAAAATATAACAAGGAAAAATGTAAACCCGGTTCTTTATTACAACATCAAGTCCAGTTTCAATTTACTGCTGCTTTCTACTTTCTACGTACTACGTACTTCGAGCCACGAACCATGAGCCATGAGCCACGACTTTTGAAGATAAAGTCCAGCTCGTTCGTGCATAATGAATTGCAATATAATAAATTCTTTGAATTTGTCTGCTTTTTTAACCAGTCTAAATGCTAAACACTAAGTACTAAATACCGCTAGTAAAAATTCTGAGACTAAAAAAGACCGATACAAAGAAGATCGTTTCATTTCATACTCTACATTTTTGGCCATGAAACCAGACCACAAAAAATGGTCATTGTGAAAATTTACTTGTGTTTTCTGTTTGAATTTTCTAAATTGCCATTGTGATCCCGATTCTCATTTGTCGTATATATTTATTCACCGGATAGAAAAAGCTGTTGCTGTTGCTTTTATTCACGTTTTATCCACTGGCACTAATATTTTGTTGACCTGACTCTGGATTCTGGAATGAAGAACATAAATACTTTTCCCGGATTTTTACTCTGCAGTCCGCATCGTCATTTTGTCCAGTATTCAGTAATCAAAATGGGCGTTTATTAGATTTCCTTTGGTGGAATTTGGCATTTGGAGCCTGGAATTTGGATTCCTTCCTTTTTCATTTTCATTTCTTGGGACTTTCCTACAAATTCCGGGTGTAAAACTAAACAAGAGTGAAATGACGTGGACGGAAATCACTTTAAGGATTTTCAAATGTCTAGAATCTAGATTCTCGATCCAGATGTACATTTCTCTGCAGTGCACATTGTTCTCTTTTTTCTGGACAGGATCTGTCCAGAAAGTGTTTCATCAATGACGAAACTACCGCAATATTAAATTACAAATATCAAATATCTATAGATTGTTCACATCAAACTGGAAAATTCTTTGTTTCTTTGGAATTTGTGACAGCTTGTTATAGGAAAAGTTTAAGAAATGAAATAGAACAAACGGAAGCATTTGGACCATTTTCTTATGTTTTACTAAATAAGTCACGTTTTACTTAAACTTTTTTCAAATTTCCAAGTGAGCAAGTTGCCAGCTGATTTTTAGATATAGACAAAATGTCACTTGTTTATTGTTTGATGTTTGAGGACGAATCATATTATTATTATTGAATCCCATGAATATTAAGAACTTTTGAACTTTTTTGAGACATGTGTTTGAAGTTTGAAAACAAACATAGATTACGTTTCAAGTCCGTCACAAGCGCGTAAATCGCGAAAACATTGTACAAAACTCAATAATATCAAAGTAAATATGTACAAAATCAAAGCTATTGAATTGGGACATCAAACTGAATAAAAAATTACGCACCAGTTGCGTCCGTTTATTTCAACACGTGTAAATAACTGTGATTACGCGTATTTTATGTAGCATCTTGAGACAATTTTTTCATATCATGTCTAAATCAGTTCGCTGCTCAGAGTCAAAGTCAGTTTGAAGTTTAAAACTCAAGAAGAATTTTGGAACGGAGTTTTATTTCATATTTTTCAAAGTTGCATCATTTACCAAGTCCCAAGTCGCAAGACAAAATTGAAATATCTGTCTAAATTGCGTATTACAAGTTGATTTCCTTGTCATAAAGTAAAACACATGGCACGTAGTAATATAATACTGAGCACTGAACTGAATTTTGTGCCAAGTTTGAAAACAAATGAAAATTGCGTCGTCTATTTTTGAAGGCTTTTACTTTACAAGTATGAGTTTTTCAGATTTTTCTATACATGATATTTTTTATTGTACTCAATATTCGAATTTCAGGATGTTTTCAGTTCCTTTGTTCTTTAAGAAAGAAGATGAGATCAGAACAAGGAAGAAAAAAGTGGGAGTTCAATTTTTAAAGCTTAATAAAGGATTGCGAAGAAAGTTTGCTTGAGGATAATTTGTAATTGCGGGAAAAATACAAGCTGTTGTATATCAGTAAAATGGAAAAATATATTGCACCAAAGCCAATATTTTGATGAAAAGTATCTACTATCTACTATCTACATTCTCCATGCATAATTTAGGGTGCAAAGTAAAAAACTCTCGAGTTTCGAGTCTCAAGTATTGAGTCTTGAGCCTTGAGTTTCGAGAGTATAAAAGAAAAAATAATAATGAATGAATAGAACATCAGCACAATAGATTACTTACTGTGCTTTTGACTTTATATGCTGGAGGCCTACATTGTAAATTGTAAATTGTGAATGGAAAAGGGGAAACGGGAAAAGTAGTTGAGAGCTGCCACTATCAGCCATGACATAACTAACTACTCGATGCTCGATCCTTGATACTGGATTACTTCCTGTACTTTGAACTTTATAAATTTGCAATTTTATGGTAAATTGGTTGGGTGTTTATCCAACTCCTCTCGACGAACTCAAGGAAATCAAGGATGTTGTAATGTATGGAGTACAATAGGTGATAGAATATGTAATCTATAAAATATGTACTCTGATGATTGGTGATAAAGCATAAAATATCTACTATCCACTATCTACTCCTTAGTTGCACATGGCTATAAGAAACATTGCAAGTATTTACCAAGTGGTGGAATTTTTTTATGGATGTACAATGTACACTGTATGGTGTACGGTGTGCAATATAGTTGTAGATATAGTTATTGACAAGTAGTAGTAGGTAGTAGGTACTAGATAGTAGATAGTTGAAGATTAATCACAAGGAACTAAGAGGCAAGAGGAAGAGGAGGGAAAGGAGGATAAAAAGAAAAGCGGAAAAGAAGCCAAAGCCAAATCCAAATATAACCAAGCCAAATCAAGCCAAATAGGATATTAGGATCAGAAATGGGAGAGAAAGTAGAAGAAGAAAATAAGGGACGATTTATCCATGTTTGTCTGACTCCTTGTGCAATTATTATTACTAGGGAAGGGACCACCTCGTTTTCCTTTTCAACTCATTCTCATTCTCATGTGCTCCTGAACAAGAACAAAAGAGTAAAAGACCAAAAGACCAAACGAGTAAGGAGTAAAGGGTGAGCGAGCGGCGGGAATGGGGAATGGGGAGTTGAATGCAATGAAAGTTTGCCAAAATCCTGGAATTTATGAGAAACTTTTGAAAGGTTGACTGTTGGAGAAGTAGGAATGGGAAAAGTAGTCGCTCGCACTATTACCACCACTACTTCTTCTCCCATTTTCCTATTTTCCTATTTCTGCCCCTCTTTTCTTTTCTTTCTCATACATGCATACAAAATATATACGTAAATACAGTTGGCCCTCTCTAGTTTTGTACTTGAAAGTTGAGACTCACTATTTTCTTTACTAACATATGTATAAAATACACAGACACAGACACAGATACAGCTACATAGGTATAAAGTATAAGGTGTAGCTGAGGATGATTGTCCTCGTCGTCCCCCACCATCGCCATTGCACAGATATTATAGGCTTGAAAAGTGGAAAGTCGCTTTTGGAAGCTTGGCCAAGAAGTCGAGAATTCAAGAACGCAAGAAGCCGAGAAGTGAAGAATTCAAGAAGCAAGGGAAAGAAATAGTCAAGTCAAAACCAAACCAAAGGGTACCAATGCATTTCAAACTTTATTTGATCCTTTTTAGAGCGGGAGAGAAAAGGAGAAAAGCGAGAAAATCTTTTGGCAGACATTTAACCTCTTTGAAAACTCTTGCTCTTTTTATACTTTCAACATACTTGACTTTTGAACTAGCACCAGAACAGAACAGAAAAGGCAAACTGTTTTCTCTAAAGACAAGGAAGAAAACGGTAAAATAGACAAGAGGCAAAAGGCACTACCACCATAACATAAAATCCTGATATATCAACGAGTTGTGTATGTAAAAGAAAGGTGTTTCTAGTTTCTACGAGGTTTATTTATATTATGACCAAGACTTGTCCTATAGATAATAATACTACACCCTGCAGACTGCAAACTCAAGAAACTCAAGAGTTTATGTATGCGACAGATACAGTTCAGTTGGCGTTGTCTTGGATTTTGGATGCTGAATGCTGAATACTGGATGCTGGATGGCAGTGTGAACGAGGAACGTCATTAAAGTCTTACGCAGAAAATCATACACGTAGAACGAAAATGAAGGCGGAAAGAAAAACGACAGCGACAACGGCATGAGCTGTAGAATGTAGAATGTCAAGAAACGTAAACGAAAACTCTTCTTCATTTCACACCAACTCTTTTTAGTTCCCTTTCTTGTTCTCTTTCTAGTTTTTGTTTTGTTCTGGTGGAGAGCAAAACCCTCCAAGAAATGGGGAATGAAAAGGTGAGAAATGGAACTGGGAAAGAGTGGAACCGTAAATGTTGTTCCTGTACAATGTACATTGTGCATTGTGCACTGTAGAATGTAGACCCTTGAAGCAAGAAAAGTCATAAGAAAAGGAACGAGGAAAAAAGATCAAGAATCAAGAATCTAGTTAGAGGGAAAGAAGAAAGGAGAAAGTAGAAAATAGAACGGAGGAAAGAATATATGAGAGTTGGAGAGGAATCGGAAAAGAAGAAGAAGACGGAGTGGAAAAGGAAGAGAAATAAGAGAAGAGGCCTCAAGTCCAATTTAACTTTTACAACTTAACTTTTATTTCCTTTCAATCATTCTTGTACTGATTAGCTGGACAATTCTTTCTCGTCTTTTCGTCTCTTCTTCTTCCTTCTCTTTCTCACGAGTTGTTCTGTCCAACTATACCAACTTACCAACTACCAACTACTGACACTTGGCTTGCCTTGCCTTGGCTTGGTTTGGTTTGTTCTTTCTCCTTTTACAGACTCACAAGTAATTTACTAATTCATTTTCCTCTTCCATCCCATGTACAAACGACTTGTATACGAATCCAAGAGCAAGATACAATCATGGAATAGGAAACGACTTGTGGTCTTTTTTATACAGTTAGTCCATTTCTATTTCTCAAAATGAGATTTGACGGACTGCTTACTTTTACTTTTATGGGAATGTAAATCATTTATCTTTCCAGTTGAATTACTCGGATCTGGAATCTCGAAGCTTGAATCTTGAATATCGTATACTCGCCGTTTATTATTTTTTATCAGAATTTCATTTACAAGAGTAATTTCTTGAAAAATTCTGATCTACTGCTAATCAATTCCAATTTTCTCTGCAGTAAAAGAAAATACAGTAGGAAAAAATCCTGTTTCCTTGGTTACATTTTGATACCGTTCCAATTTATTTAATTTCCAGGGTGTAGTGTACTGTGCATTGTGTATTGAACATCGAGCATTGAGCATTGAGTGTAGTTGACTCAAAGTTGAAAATGCAGTTAATTATAAAAACAAAGGGACAAAGTAGAAGAACAAAGTAGAAAGTAGAAAGTAGCAAAAATGCACCCACAGCCAAACCAAGTACAGTTGAAAATACATACAAAATCCATGGTACATTGGGACATAAGTGAAAAGTTGAAAGTCAAAGGTCATATGAAACAAGAGAAAAGAAAAAAGGATACCACAGGATTTAAGAGTTGTTGTTTTACAGATACGGCCTTCATTAAATACATGTACATGTATCAGTGTATACTGTATAGAGTATAAGTTATATGCAAGTCCAAAAAGTGAATGTTTGTAGTTGCTGGGGAGGGAATCGCTAAGCTCTCGTCTCTAGTTTCAAATTCCGGGAAATCTTCTGTTTTTTCTTCTCACGGAGGAAGACGAAAGAGAAAGAGATGAGATGAGACGAGAAAGGAAGAAACGACTTACATTACTCAGGGAGATTGTGAGAAAGCCCAGACAGGACTTTGTCCATGTACTCTGCTCTACTGTACTCAGTCTACAGTCTACAATCTTCAATCTACGCTGTGTTCAAGCTCCATGGTTAATTCAAGACACACAACTCTCATATATACAAATGGATAGACACTAAACACTAGACACTCGACTCTAGACACTAGATACTAGATACTAGACACAATGTACAGTGTACATGAAGTAGTAATTAAATTCACTTGGAGCATTAGGCATTAGACATTAGACGTTACACAATCATGCCTCATCCTCCATCTTCGCCATCCATTTGAGTGTACTCTAGTGTAATGCACTGCTCCGTCCTTTACTAATATCCCTCACTAAAAGTACATCTGAGTCCACAGTCCACAGTCTACATGTACAATGTACATCCAGGTTTGGGAAGCAAGAACGCAAAAAGAATGAGTAAGTGCTCGTTCAAGACTTTGAAAATAGTGCAAATTCTAGTTCTAGTGCTTGTGCTGGTTCTGTTCTGGTTCTGGGTTTGGTGGAGTTGCTTTGGGATTCTCCATGGTTAGACGTCCGACTTCCTACGCCCAACGACCGGCACTCAAGCCTCAAGTCTCAACTACAAAAGTCAACTCGAGTCTCAAGTCAAGTCATCTCAACTACAAAAGTCAACTCGAGTGTGTCTCGTCCTCATCCATTTTCACATGTATCTTCAATGTACACTGTACATTGTACATGGATAGGTTCTTGGTCTCTACATACACTTTAGTTTCGAGTCTCGAGTCCCGATTCCACAGCCACAGTACTGTAAATTGTAATCCATCCGGTTCGTCTTTTCTGTGAAATTTATGTAGTCTGAGAGAAGCATTTGGTCTAACATAAATGACAAAAAACTGATCCTGGTTTAAATTTTGAAGAAATTTTGAATTCACAGTTAAAATTGTCACACATTTATTATTGTGCTACGTTTGCCCTTGTTTCCCAAAAATTTTTCTTTTTTGACTCTCCTTTTTTCTTTTCTTAGTTTCTATTCATAGTGTAAAAATTTTAAATGTTGTAAAAAAGTTTTCTTGTACTCTTCTCCGTTTTTTTATTGCATTAAATTGCATTGAAAAAAAGGGTTTATTTTTTATGTTGATAAATATCTAGCTTTAATTAGACGAGGTAATTACAAGAAACTTTTATAGTAATTTCAATTTATTTTTACCTCTTAATTCTTGATACTAGATTCACGACAGGCAGTATCCCACATTCAACATTCAACATCTCGTGACCACGAAAGCTTAATATTCACGATACTTGGATATCAACGTATAAAGTTTCATTTCATCCTTGTTTTTTTCATCACATTAAAAACGCTTATCTTTTTTTATATTTAAATGGTTACATGGCTAAATATTTGAGTTAAAAACAGTAGGAATATCTTGCATTGAAACTTGCTTTATTATATAGTACCTCATTCACACACCACACATCAATATTCAGTCATCAGTTGTCAATGACGCGGTCTGTTATGATCATAAACGCAAAGAACAATTGGAAAACCGGTTTTTTAAGAGCTACTGCATTTGCACATTTACTAAAAAACGCACTACACTACACTTTAAACTACACTACACATTGATGCCTATGCTTCGTACTGAACACAGCGCATAATATCTGTACTTGCACGTCCTTACGCTAGTTGTATGATTGAATAGTTGTGTGATGGAGCGTAAAAACTCGTGAAAACAATGTCAGCTTTCAATCTGGCTTTGGTCCTAAGATTATAATGTTTTCATACTCCATGATCAATACTCATTGTTCAATACTCGATGCTGAAAGATGTGTGATGCATTGTGGTAGTAAAAAACATGTGTTCTTAAGGTTCACATATGTACCAATACAAAATATAAAAACAAGAGCGTAAAAAACTTCTTTAGAAGTTCAAGCATTGCAAGTCGGAAATCGGGTAATTTTATTATTTAAAATACAAATACAAATGAGTCACATGCACGTCAATACTTCAAAAATTTTGTTTTGCATCGAGCATCTAAACTCTTTACGGAATGATGTAAATGAACTAGTTGTAAATAAAATAGTAGGAAATGTACATAGTTTAAAATTATTGTTGCTGTTACAGGCGTCACAATTCACAATACATACTTAATACTTAATAATAAGTTACAAATTACTGACATTTCCAATTTCAAACCACAACATCCAAATTCCAAATAGACAATTACAAATTACAGCTTCACAACATCCAATTACAATTAGAATGGTCGGTGGTCATCTATTTTCCTGTGTCAGGTTTAAGCGGTTTTTTGTTGTTGTCTCAATGATAAAACATCCCGAATACAGACAGGGAAAAATCTGTTTCACAGGTATTTTAGAAATACCACTGTAATTTCTAAAAAAAACTAGAAGCTGTACAAACTTACAAAGTACAACCTACAATGTACTTGATCGAGAATCAAATAGACACGCAAAATGTTAATTTTTTCAAATAAATAATATTGTATTGACGTAAAAGACGAGCTGGATATTTACCGAGACCAGCACAATAAACAAATTACGAAAGATTCTGGGATAAAAAAGTGACTTAAAATCTCGTCTAGTTATATTTTATACCTTTGTGCAATATCTCGTTTTCCATATTCCATATTCCATATTCCATGTTGCATGGTGAGAAATGGAAAAATAATCCCTGGGCTTTCCAATAAAATATGTTACAAATTCAAAATTATCCTACAGTACAACACAGTGCACTGGAGAGTCATTCTCATTATTATTATTATCCATAATTCAAACAAACCAAGCCACTGTGAATGATATTCTTGCATCATATGTATGTAGATTTCGTACTTTTTAAGTACATCTGTGAGAAAAAATCTTTAAGTCAGCGTTCAAATTTCAAGTATGGATAATGGAAAAGTAAATCTGGTAATAATAAAGACTTGCACCTACAATTTGAAATTCTTATTATCTGTATTCTGTTTGAAAAAACAAAAGGAATCAAGTTAAATTCCTGCAAAATGTACATAATATGTGCTAAATGCTAAATGGTCAATTCAAAGACGAGCACTAAACTTGATTTCCATCAGTTTTCATGTGATGGATTTCCCACTGTTTACTTATATTTTATATTGGATGGAAAAGTCACGTAGGAAAATATTGACAAATGCCGGCATGTATTTATGGTATACGGATATAGCTAAAAAATACTTTTTTCATGCGATGGATAGATATTATAAATTCTGCATGTCGATACAGCGATAACAGGAATAATAATAATAATAATAATAATTATGATATGAGTGCATAAAAAAAGTAAACTGGATATAAAAGTAGATTATATCTGGAGTCTGCATGCATAACATCGTATCTATGGCATATGTATGAATGTGAGATAGGAGATAGGCGTTTAAAAAAGTTTAGTTAATAGTTAATGAGCGTGTGAGCCATGAGCCATGAACCAAGTAGCATATAGAATCTAGAATTTAGCTAGACGTAGCATCTAGCATGTATTAAAGTTTTGACGTACACGTACTAGGGTATTTGTAGGCGTGTATTTGTATTTGCGTATGTAAGTTGGTAGTTGGGAATTTTGTATGTACAATGTGCAGTGTACAATATAGAAACTATAGGAACTAGAAACTACAATAGAAACTAGGAACTAGGAATAAACTGCAATGGTGTGGCTGTGACTGTGACTGATGCAGGATGAACTAGGGGTGCTATTTCTGAGGATGGGAATGATATGTGTTATAATTTTTCTCCTCATCTCCCAGTCCTTTT
The DNA here is from genome assembly GCA_034698265.1 of Sminthurinus aureus. Taxonomy (NCBI): domain Eukaryota; kingdom Metazoa; phylum Arthropoda; class Collembola; order Symphypleona; family Katiannidae; genus Sminthurinus; species Sminthurinus aureus. The sequence goes on from JAQGBH010002674.1 coordinate 15,409, forward strand.
CATCCTGTATCTGTAAAACAGCTCATAAACTTAATTTATGGAAATTTGTCTCTGTGGTCATGATCCAAACTCTTCACACAACACAACAAAACCTTCCACAAGATAGAGAGGCAGACTAAAGTCTAGAGTCTAGAGCCTAGAATCTAAAATCTCAAATAGAGTTTAGAGTTTTGAATTCAGAACCTACAGTCGCACTAGAGGAAGCGAGGGAATATCGATAAGGTTGTATTAAGTATTAAGAGTACTGAGAGTAGTTCAATATAGACAGTAGAAGCTTTACATACATCAGTGTATATAAACGTACTTGCTTGTTGCTTTGCTTTGCTTTGTTTGCTGCAACGACCGACGACACAGTCAATCAGTCGAATCGTTCAGTCACTTTGCTAATAGTGAACTAATAGTTAGTCAGTGAGGCAAGTGTCGCCTATCAACACCAGTTCCACAGAGAACACAAGGATTTACAATTTGCATAAAGTGTGTGTACACTATACACAAGTTGAACGTTCGGTACTCTGGATTCTGGACTCTTGTTTCTACCCATTCTTATCGTAAGTGAAGTAGAGTCAAGTCAAGTCAAGTATCTACATTCGCAGTCACATGCTCCATTGACGATTGACAATCAACCCAAAGCTCAAATTATCTGGGTAAGTCCCTTTTCCACCCATCTCTCTCAATTCTTTATTCCCTTGCCTCCAGTTCAACATGTCTGATTGTCGTTGATGGCTGATGGCTGATATTTGAAATACGATGTAACTACGATGTACAAAGTACACAAAGCTGCGTCTCCTGTTTTATCACCAAGTAATCTCATTATAAAGTTGTAAAAGATCACTACGAGTTGATTTTAAGTGATGACCTTCGATTTGGATTTGAATTTGGATTTACACAGTTTGTTGTTATTCAATCGCACTGATTCAATCAGTCAATCAAATCAAAGTTTGTCATTCTCCATCAGCTCAACTACACACTGATTTTGTGAATGGTGAATCAAGAATGAGCCACGTGTAATTAAGAGAACCTGGACAAAGGCAAAGGTAAAGACAAAGAATTTCCCTTCTATTTTCAATCAATTACTGGTTATCCTTAAAGCAACTTTAAAAGTTGATCGATGCCAAGATAGCAGATGGAAACATGTGTAGATGTTTTGTACTTGTTATAGTTAAAACCTGAAGAGTTGTATACGATTTTCATAAATATAGAAAACTTATATAGAAAATTTCAGCATGTTTAGCAGTTTAGAAGTTTAGTCAATCTATCGCTGGTTGGTGGTTGTTGCTGGTTGCCATACCCAAGCAATAATAGGAATTCAGTACGTATATCAGAATATACGTATGGCGGAAAGGAATTTGAATTAAAAAGACATAATAAACAATACACTCGTCTAACATTTTCATTTGGAATTTGAAAAACAGGAAAACAAAAGATTGATAACAAAAAAAAGGAGCAACAAAAAACCGTTGCCAATTCACTTTTGGGTATTATTATTATTGAGTCCAAGTTCATATTTAAGTATGTGCACTGTGAATAACGTAACTGCCCAAAAAAGTTAATTTGATATTTACTAGTCACTGGCCACAATAGTAGTAGGACAAGGAACTGGTCACAGTTTTAAAAATGATAGAAACTTTGAATATTTCATAAATATACATAATACAATAATATCATATGAAACGCCGGATGTGGCCATTCACGGGCCATGCTTGAGAAATTTGGACGTTGAACCTTGAATCAACCGACTTGAACCACATTATTTTGTACCATAGGAGTACCATGTAAATCTACAGTCCAGCTGAACACTCAAGTATAATAAATAAAGTAAAGCTACCCAACATTTTACAGTGCAGTTACTTTACTATTTACTACTACGTTTACGTGTACTACGTACAACGTACAACCTACAACGTACAGACAGAATAAGAATTCGCCATCATTTATCATTAAGTTGTGGAACTCACAGTTTCTTTAAATTTTGGCGAGTGCTGTTTATTCCAAATTCCCAGTAAAACCGTGTAAAGAGTAAAGAGTAAATAGGATTATTTATTTGTTATTGTGTGCTTAAATATAATCTATCAATTATCAAACTACAAGTAAATTAACTCTTACTACACGGTGTGAAATTTCCTATTTCCTTTTCAAAATAAAATTCAAAAATACTAAGCGTTCCTATTTTTTTAAATACTTTTAGCCGTGCTAGTTTCAGTTTCAGTTTCAGTTGTAGACATTGAGTTTTAATTTTATGAGTGCATTTATGTATTTACTTATTAACACATGTGGTGACAGAAACATATTAATATTGCAAAAAATTGATAGGTTTGAGTTTGAGATATGAGAAGAGTGAATGGAAAAGTGTGGGAACCTGTGAATTGAATAAACAGGTTGCTCATTATTTTTACTATTATTATTCACCTCTGAACTTGCAATTTCAACTCCTGTGTACACTATACACTGCACAGTGTATAGTGTAGAGTGTCGAGGATAAGAGCGGAGCAAAGTGCAGAGTGTCACTGCTAAATATTTTTTATTTTGATCAGTCCTTTGGTTTGTATTTTATTGCCTGGTAATAATAATAATAATAATAATAATTATTATTATTGCTTTTGCTGTTACTACGATCTGTACAGTATAAATCACTCCTACAAAAGTACACATACATAGTGCTCATTGTTCCTGTACTTGGAACTCGGAAACCAAACCAAACCAACAACCAGCCAGCCAATCAACGAGCGCTCGATTTATTTGTTTTGATTCTGATTTTCTCTCCATGCTGTACATGTAAGTAAGTCTTCCAAAGTATAAGAACAGATTGACGTGTTTAGTGTATAATTTATAGTGTATCTAGTATCTAGTATCTACAGTCTACAGATAAAACACATAGTGTATAAAATGCCGACGTATGCACAGATGTACATAATGATCGTAAAAAATCAAAAGTGATTCATGATTTCTAGATTTCTAGCTGGAGTTAATACACCTTTTTATACTTATTATGTATACATTACACACTACACACCGTATAAAGTATACCTAATATATAACATACAAGAAGTACAATATATGCAGACGTCTAATAGCGTTTAGATGTTCAGCTTTGTTTGATTACGTCTTCTGTATGTATATTTACGTGCTCTGGCCGATACTCGGTTTTCGGAAATCGGAGCTGCTCAATTTTACGAGCCTCACTTTCCTCTTTCCACTTTCTATTTTTCTGGTTTCCCGGTCTGGATTGCTGGCATAGGCAAGGCAAATATATGTACATATGTATAATGAAGATATTAGTATTACTCGAGTCTCGAGCCAGTCCTTTACCATTAACAATTTGCCATTTACGATTTACTACTTTTTTATCAACAGTCCATATAATTGTTTTTTATTTGATTTTGTGGTGAAAGCCAAAGCCCAAAGCCCAAACCCCAAAGCTCACTTGCAATTCTTTTACGAACCGGAAAAACTCGTAAAAAATATTCTTTCTGTGGACATCTAGATCAAAATCAAAATTGGGATCTAAATCTCAATCTGAAAGTGAAACTGAGCAGAAATGAGGTGCCATTTAAAAACATGAATTTTTTCATGTATGGAAAAAGTCAAGTGAGTGTTAGAACTGAGTTGAAATTCGGTAAAAAAAGAAAAGAAAAAAAACTTCAAATGAGAACATAAATGTTTAAAAATGCTCAAATTTAAAAGTACAAAACACACAAGCCAGGAACTACAAACTACAAAATACAAACCAAGAACAGTTTATATTATAGTGTATAGTTTTGCTTGATAATCACCAGAGAAACGTTAGTGAACATTAGCAAACAGCATAAATTTAAATATCAACATTTCACAGTAATATTGATATTCATCACTCTCGATTCTAGACTTTAGACGGACATACAGCGAAGTAGTGACAGTATAATGAAGCGTTCTGTTTCCTTGTTCTCCGCTGGATATTTAGAATCCATAATATTATTCCATATTCTTTATAAAATAGGAAAAACTGAAACAGGAACCACATACAAATACGAAGACAAACACATAGACAAATAAACTGGACAGTGTGCATGTACTTTTGTCATGAATAAATGATTTTGTAGAAACATTGTGTAAGCAGTATAAGCAGAGACTTCCCAATTTTTTGAGACGTATAATCAAGTACACTCAATGTCATGTATATTTGATATTTGGTATTTGATTCCTGACTGTTAGCCAAAACGAATGAATCCACCAACTCCCATCCACACACACACACAGGATATATGTTATTAGCTCATGAATACTTTAGTAAGAGATAATCCAATCGAATATTCGCCTTATTTTCCATTATAAAGTATACATATTATATGTACAATTACAATCTACCTTTTTATTTATTTGGATTCTTTTCTTTCTGGTTTTTCTTTTTTCTTTTTTTCTGATTTTTATGATGGAACAAACAAATAAATAAATGAATAAATATAAGTGAATGGTGAAACCAGCTAGATGTTTTTCAATTTCACAATTCCATTTTCCATAATAATTATTGGATTAATAATATTGAGAAACCAGGCAACAAGTTTTGTACTTGAATTTTATATTTCGTGTAGAAAAAAAATAGAATACTTTGCATACATGAAATGGCAATTAAATTGATGGAAAAAAAAATAATCTCATTATTATTATTTTCCTCCAGTATCTAAAAAAGATTTAAAGTGTGAACAGTGAATATGTAACGTGTGTGCAGTTTGCAATATTTTCCTTCCATAATTAAAATTCTTTTCTTTTTTTATCATCACATGTAGGAAATTCTTAATTTTATTATAATATACTATTTTTTATCTTGTACATGTGGATTGCAAAAATGAAACTGAAAATGATGGGAAGGATATTAAACTATTATTACACTTGTGTACGTGTACATGTGTACATGTGTGTGGTATATTATAGGTGGTGTGTATGGTGTACGCGTTATAATCAAGTGTTTACTGTGCGTGTGGATGGATTAGTGTTAGTATTTTCTATGTGTTATGTGTTTTAATACGAGGAGCTAAATGGAACCTTCAACTTGGTCATGTATCATGATATTTGCAGTATAAATACTTGTATGCTTGTATTTCATATGCCACATAGTGTGCCTCACAATTACAGCACAATTATGACCACTCTACTTACATTTGTAGTATGTGTAATGTGCAGAGTATAGAGTACAGAGTGTAGAGTACGCCAGACAGTGAAATATTCTCACTGCCACTCAACACAATACAATTTTGCTTGCATTTATTACTACATTCTTCATATATTATTGTGACTCATATGATATTTATTATGTATGTCTGGTGTGTGATGTATGATGCAGAACCTCATGAAACATGAAGCTCACTTGTACTGTTGTAGAGACGTTTGTCCGTCAGTCTGTATATTGTATGTTGGTTGCTGGTCTCAACTCTTAACGTATTTGCTATTTGCTCCAGCAGTAAAAGGAGCAGAAAGTACCAAGTAAGTAAATAAATGCGTGCTCATTCATTTTTCACACACATGTTCATATTTTCAGACATGCACATGTAACATAAAACGTAGGTGACCAATCGTGTACAGTCTACAGCGTACACTGTACATAAAATATATATGCACGCTCCACCATCAACCATCTAGCATCTAGTTTCTAGTATCTTGATGAATATAAGGGAATGTCGGGCAAAAACCAAAACTGACTTTTTTCTTGCAATTCCAACTATTTTTAATTGTGAAGAAATAAAATCCGCACGTGTAAAATTTACATGGGAAGATTTCAAGTCAAATTAAAAATATTGGATCCCATTATATTTTCTACTCAATTTTCGCTTCAGAAAAACTCAAGTAATTTTGCATGTCAACCTGTTAACATTTCAAGTCAATAGTGGAAGTGGAAAATATTGATTCTCATACTTGTTTTCCTGTTTTTGAAGAGTCTAAATTCTACCCTCGACAGTCGACAGTGTACACATGAAACATAAACAAGTTACAAAGACAGGATACAGGCTACAAACTACAAACAAAAAATACAATAGAGTACCACGAAATGGATGGGATTGGAATGAAAGTTATGAAAAGAGTGTAATATTAGAATATTAGGGATAATAATATATTATATCCTGATGGACTCAAAAAGTATAAAATAATAATAATGCGGATTTTTCTCCAGCAGACCCCTAGACCCAAGCTCTCCATTCTCCATTCTCCATTTTCCAAAAGCATATGGAAAAAGGAATAAGCATAACACTATAACCATATATTATTATATAATGTGTAACACGAATGTGGAAATAAGAACACACTTTTTGCCGTCATCGTCGTCGTTCTCGTTGACGTCGTCATTGTCGTATTCGTTTTCCTTGTCGTTCTCGTTGTTGTTTGGTTATGCATGACAGGGGTAAGTGAATCAATAAAATTTAGGTAGGTAAACCGTCTTTTTACATAGACAGGAAGAAAGAAGGAGAGAGAGAGAGAGAGAGAGAGAGAGAGAGGGAGAACGAGTTGGCAGTTGAAATGTATCGCCTTACAAAGCGAATTTGGTTTTAACTTTGCCATGTATACAAAATGCAAAACAATATTGTACACTCAACATTCAACACTGTACACTGTACATAAATACTCACGCTACGTTGTGGTTGGATATCCATTAGCTCAAAGAAAATACTCTGGTCAGTTTCATTCTTTCCTTTACCTTTGGTTTGGTTTGATTTTGTGATATTAGGATTCCAAAAAAATATTTGCATTTTGAAGCCAGCTCCTTAATCTAATACTTATAAAAAAATATAAAATATAAACATATCCATATCTGTAATAATAATAATCCAGTGAATCCACTGGTCAGTGCTTTCGGCTTAAGCCTTACGGTTTATTAGTGTATTGCGCATTTACATTGTTAATGCGGTTAGGATTCATAAAATATACCAGAAAATCTAAATCTACTTGTGGTGAGATGTAGAATGCAGAATGTAGAATCAAGAGCTTCTTATGCAAACCTATAGATAAAAACTCGTAGTCGTCCTCGTGTACCATGAAATGACATAAAGCTCATAGAATTTTGTGGTCTACAAATAAGAGACGCTGATCCAGTTCAGCTGACTTTAGGATTCTCATTAAAATTGTGCATTTCGGTATCAGTAGGCTAGTGGGAATTTTAGTGCAAGTTTTTACTTTTGGATTAAAATTAAGATATTGTGTGCAAACTGTTCAACTTACTTAGTTCGTGCCATAGCATAAAATAAAATAACAAGAAATATGAATAAAATAACTAAGGAATTTGAAATATTTTGATGTGTTTTGCAGGCTAAAGTAAGTGGAAACTGGAAACTGGAGGAATTAAAACAAAGAAAAGTGGAATACCAGACAAATAAACTGTTGATAGTTGAACTTGACTTGTGAATTGTGCCTTGTGACTTGAAGAAAGTGAAAATACAAAATAAAAAGTTTAGTGCTCACTAAAAATTAAATTACTGGACAAATTTGAAAAACATAAAAGTTGAGTGATTTCTAACATTTAACCATATCTGATCATCTTCGTCGTATCCTCAAGACTCAAGACTCAAGACTCCAGACAAAATGGGCACAAATAATTTATCCAGTCCTTCACTAAACGTGACATCGGACGGATGGCCTTCTATAAAATCTCCGTATATAACTGCGTACGAGTTTGAAGTGTTTGATATACCCAAAGTGAGACAACTGATGATTGAATACAGATCCATCACCGTGGCAATCTGTTGTCTCTACTTGATTTTTGCATTTTCTGGTCAACTCTTTATGAAAAATCGTAAATCTTTCAA
>JAQGBH010002675.1:0-23165 GCA_034698265.1 Sminthurinus aureus
ATAGCCATTTCTCTTAGCCAGAGTAATAGCCATTTCTCTTAGCCAGAGTAATAGCCATTTCTCTTACCCAGAGTAATGGCTCTAGACCCTGACTCAGACACCGACGCCATCGGATACGGATTTTATAAGGGTGTTGGATTATGTAGGAGTCAGGCATTCCAAATTCTCGATGCTCTACTGATATTCTGAACTCTAGACTCTAGACTGCACGAAATAAAAATGCACCGCAATTTATTTTAGCTGTCCAATGTTCAATCCCAGATTATCCTCAGTCAACTGCACATTGGGCATTGGACATTCGACACTAGACAATTAGCAAAAGTAGATACTTTTTACTTATATACCTAATTCTTTGACTCGGCGACCTTTGCATTTACATTTGGATTTTGGACCAACTCTCAATTCAGTCAATTCTGGATTCTCCATAAATCTTAAATGTTGTTTTTGTTTCGATTTAATTCGAATAATCTAAGTGAAGATTCGTGTGAATTGTGAATTCAATTTCGTCTCTACTTTCCATTTTCTGTTGTTCTTTGACCAGTCAGCAGTCAGCAGTTGCATGTTATATGTTGTGTTTTTTGTTTTGCTCTAATTCAGAGTGAAAGTTGAGACGAGAAAGCATTCACAATCGGGAGAATGGATGTTTTGCACATGTATAATGTTGAGTAGATGGAGAGTGGACAATAGATAAAATGTTATTCGATACTCGATACTCGATATTGGATATTCGATACACACCATTGAAAATTGAAATAGTGTGTGAATTGTTTTAATACTGAATCCCGTTATTATTCCTGTTATTCTATATTCTATTCCCACCTTGACATTTGACATCCCTTGTTCCCTTTTCCTCTACTTACAGGGACTCATAGTAAAAAAGAATAGAATTCCCATGCACTTTTGTCTCCATCCTTAATTTTCCGTTCCAAGTTGGTTTGGTTTGACTTGGCTGGGCTTAGGTTGGTTTGGCTTATTGTACTAGTATCATCAGACAATGAACTGTAGGGATTTACCGTTTACGGCGTAGCTTGTGTATTCAACGTAGATAGTAGATATTTTAGATACTTGATACATGTCACACGAAAGACAAAAGTATTGCAGAAAGTGTAGTGTTTTAGGATGGAGAATTGTGAATAGTGAAGTGTGCGTGTAGGGAAGAGAGAAGTTAGGATATGTAACATGTACACAATACACAATACACAACAACGGTCCAATTTGTATAGAAAATAGAGAATAGAGAATAGAGACACAAGAGAATAGGAAGTGAAAGAGTAGATTGTAGTTTGTCTGTTTATAGTACTGAGTATTTAGGAAAGTAAGCAAAAAGCAAACAACTTAAAAAGTAAATGCTTTCGCGTTCCATTAGACTAATGCGCTCTTTAAATGACACGAAATTTAGGTGGAAACATCCTACTTCCCTTTCTCTCTCCCTCTTTCTCCTTTCTCCTTCTTTCTCACAGTTCAAAATCACTTTTTGTCTCTAGTCCACAATCCACGATACTTAACTGATACAAAAGAATGTAGAATATAGAAAAGGAAACCAACAAACTAGAAATTAGACCAACGGTACAGTTTACTAAATGGGCTCTGTTTCTATTTTCTATCCCTCTCTCTGTATAATCCATCTACACTCTACAGTCTACGGTCTACAGTCTAGAGTATTAGGAATTAGAAATTAGAGCCTCAAGTGCCGACATGGAAAACGGACATGCTAGAACGTTTAACTATTAAACATCCAACATCCAACACCGCCCAATCCACTTCCCACTCAGATAAATAAATAAATAAACAAATAAATACAGTCTTTCGAGTTCAAACAACTTTGATAATGCACAGATGATTCAACATTCATTCAACACTCAACACTCAACACACAACATTCAACATTCAACTTGTTAAGCCACCACAAACCACAAGAATGGTTTCAATTTGTACTTTGTACAAAAATATCGTGGGCGGTAAAGAGTACAGAGGAGCTATTTTCAACTTATTTAGTCAACTTTTGGCTATGAATTTTGAACCATGCATTTCTAAACTAAAAATTATACTCACAAAAATCAGATATTAGATGATTTTATGTGAAATATCATGAACCATGAGCATTGAGCATTGAGCATTGAACATCAAAGATTTTTTGCGTATTACACATGATAGAAACGTGATAGAAAAAACAAGCGTTTGTCATATTTTTCATTTTATAGTTGTTGTCTTTCCATTTTCACAAACCATGAGCCACGAGCAATGGGCAATGAGTATCGAGCATTGAGCAGTTATTATTGTACTTTGATACGGTCATAAATATAGAATCTAGAAAGTAGAAACGTTTGGATTTTCTCCACTTTCGTCATTGACTATGGAATGGAGGATTAGTTTTATGCCTCACGCTTTTCCTTCAAACTTTCAATAAAGCGGACTGTCAAGAGTCAAGTCAGAGACAGAGACGGAGACGAATAAATAGAGAGATTTGAGCACGATGTAGGATTTATGCAGCATGCACAATACACAACGCAATAAATACGGTCCATGTCCAATATAGCGCGTATTATCATATCAAATTGTATCATATTCTAGTTTCTAGATCCTAGATTCTCGATTTTAGATCAAATAATATCAAATATGGAGATAAACAAACGTCAGTTCACACTCTTGACAGAATACACTTGACATATTGACCATCATTATTATTATTTTAGTATTATTATCAATGTTATCATTATTATTATGCCGGGAATAGAAAAATATGTGCATTATACATTGTACACTGTACACTGTAGACTGTAGACTGAGCGTTGAGCATTCGGATGGAGGACAAACGGATATATGGATACATTTTTGATTGCTGTTATTACTGTGATCTGTGACACAGTAAACATTATATATGATTTCAAGGATTGTGTGAAACGACAAACATAGATATGGATATAGCTACAGATTTTTTTCCACCGTCCACAATCCACAGATATAAATATGAATGTAAACGGACTAAGTTCACCAAATAGTCTATAAATTTTAATCCAACCGCAGCTCCTTTTATCCCTCATCATCCCAGTACTTTCAGTTTCCAGTATACAGGCTCTATAGCTTCTAGATTCTAGATGAACATGTTTTATTCTGTATGATGAGGTGATAAGTTTTTATTGTGCTTTCTCCTTCTCCTTTTCCTTCTCCTTTTCCATCTCACCTCTCTACTCTTTAACTCTCAACTCTCACCCTTTTAACAACTCTAATTCACATTATGTATCCATCTGTGGTATTTCTCTCTCTTTCTCTCTTCTTCTCTGTCTGTGTTAGTGTTAGAGTGGGTTCACTTAAAGCAAATTTAGGCTAGAGGCTAGAAACCAGAGTGCTGTGTTATTACCACCTTTATTCCACTCCACTTTTGACTTATGTCTCATGTGTACTGTATAATATACAATGCACGTGTAAGGCATAAGGACATAAAATCCACAACATCCCCTAACACTAGATACACTTTGCAGATTGTACATTGTAGATACACACAGAATACAGAATACAGAATGACAATAATAATAATAACATGGCGTCATTTTCATCCATTTTATGACAACTTCCCCCGTGCTTTAGACTTTTTAATACTTCTTGAGATTTGAAATGTAAAGATTTAGAGAATAGAGACAGTGAATGAATGGATGGATGGATGTGAAGAACAGGAGAAAGGAAGCAAGAATCATGACGAGTAAAAATTTGCCAGCTTCCTTTAAAAGTAGATACTTGAAGCTTGAAATCCCCGCATTAGTGAAATTCTACAGTACACAGTATACAGAATATAGAATATAGAGATACACTGACGACTGAGGAATGACGATGAGAGAAGGAGATAGTATAGACATCAGACGCCAGACGAAAGACAAACAACAAATAACAAATAAAACATAACAAAAGCAATTGGAGATGCACTATACACAAATTAAAAGGTAGCATGTCTACAGCTCATTATTTCTAATAGACTCGTTATAATAATTTTTCACCAATTTGAAGCCTGGATTCTGGACTCTGGACTGGCGAAATGCCAGCAATACTCTATGGAATTACTGATAATCATATATTACGTATACCCGATGACTTTACAGCTTAATTTAGATAGATTTACATCTCGGATCCCCAGTGATGTTCAAGTTCTTATAGGAGAAGAATTAAGTTTATAATTACTCATTTTTTGGAAAATTATATCGTTCAAATTTTTCATGCAATTATCTAGAATCCAGAATCTAGAAACTAGAAACTACAATGTAAATCAGCGTCTAGAGTCTAGACCGAAACTTACGATTAGGTTCAACTTTGAATTTTGAAAGAAACTAAAGGAAGAAAGGGACCGAATTTCGGGATCAGTATTTTGGTTGTGCGTGTATAGTGTAGAATATTTAGCGTTGAAAAGAAAGGAGAAATAAAAGTCAAGTTCGCAGAAAAAGCTGTAGCATGTGTAATGTGTAGTTTGTAGTTTTTAGTTTGCTTTTCTAATTTCCTTATTTGTTTCCATCGTCAATCGTCAAGAGTTAAGCGAACCTTTTCTTCATGGTCCACGATCAGGCTTCAGACTTTAGAGTTCAGAGTTCAGAGTACAGAAAAGCAAGAAAAGATGGAAAAAATATTCCGTTTATTTTAAAAGGAAGCAAAATGTAGGCAAACGTTGGAAGTTGGAAATTCAAAAGCTGGAATTAAACAAAGGGACGAAGAAGAAATGAATTTCATGCATCAATTCTCATGGGACTCACGCAAAAATTATACAGCATATTTACTGTCTAGTGTCTAGAGTTTAGAGTTTAGAATTTGATATGCTTCATTTATCAGTCGTCTGTGTTTTGTTTTTACTGGAGACTGGAGACTAGAGACGAAATATTCATGGTTTTTATTTTCCTTACATCCATTCATGCATCATCCAGTGTTCATTCATATTTTTTGAATATAAAAAATAACTAGTCACACAAAAAACACAAAACACACAACTTTCCCGATGATCGCACGATTGCCGATTTGCCGATTTGTGCAATAAAATAAACAAGTAGTTTACCCGTCTTTTTTCGCATAATTTATTTTTACTCCCTTGTTGTAAATTGGGACAAATTTTAAACCTTTTTTGCGTTTGGCAGTTGACAGGCGTAAAAGGGTAAAAGGGTAAAAGAAAAGAAAAGAGCAAAAGGGAAATGAGAGACAAAGTACTTTTGGGGTTTGCCGTTTATATTTTACACTTTACACTTTACGCAACAACTTTTACAAAGACAGAAACAGAAAACAGAACGGTATCAGTTTTTTATATTGTAGGTATTGCATTTTCATACGATTTATCATGAAAAATCAAGTTGTAAGTCCTCGACGAAAGCTCAACTTCAACTTCAACTTTTCTCCCACATGCTTTTACAATAAAGGTGCTGAGAAAAAGAAAGAAGGTTTTGTAGATTTTGAACATTGATCATTGATGGATTTTGTGCATTTTTAAGCTGAGTATTTTCAAAAAGTTAACGTTTTACATGGATTTTTAAGCTACTGTTTTGAAACTTTTCTTTCTTATTTTTCATCTTGACGGTTTGGTTTTTTATATGTTTAGTGACGTCCGCCGGTTGTTCAAGGTACGGCCATAGTTGTTTCGGAGCACATGGAAAGAGGATGGATCCAGCAGCAGTAGATTATAGTGGACCAACAGGAGAAACAGGATTCGGACAAGCTTTGAAACCAGATTCTCCTAGTCGCTTCTACGCCGCTAATCGAATGTCACCCTATCTTTTCGAATGGGTAAAGGGAATTTTTTTTGTCATTCATGTACTTTCCTCTGTTTTCTCATATCTCATATCAACATTTTTATACTCTACAAGAAAGAGAACATTGTACAATGTACAAGGTTTAAAAGGGCAAAGTATAAAGGATGAAAGGAAATAAGAGGATGTTGAAAATTTGAAACTGAAATTGTAAAGGAATTTGTCTAATGGAATGTCCAAGATCCGACTCATCCGAGACAAACTTTTGACTTTTTCCGTGGATGAAACGAGAGACAAAAGCTCAAAAGTGACGAGCTCAAAGCTCAAAGCTCTCGAAGATCATTTCAAATTTCAAATCATTTGAGATTTGGGCTAACCTATGATTATACGCCTGAATATCAAATATCATACATCATACGTATTTTGTATACTGTCTTGAAAGTTAAAAGCTTTTGATTGTTCATTGTTCAGTAAATGTATCATAAATATTTTGTAAATACTCTATTGTTTTTTATGCCTTAATAAAACAGGCGTTGGCAGCACAAAGAGCAGCTGATCTGAGACCCAAGGAAGAGAACATGGCGGATATAAGCAAAAAATAAAGTTACAAACTGTAAAGAAATAAATAAATAAAAGCAAGGTGTAGATGAACAAGAGAGAACAAAGAACATAGATGGAGGAGGCGAAATTGAGGCGAAAGAGATTAAAGCAGTCCAGAGATACACAAATTTCAAAACCACCAATGAAAACTCCATGATCCATGATCCAGGAATTCTCCGACTCCATAATCTACCGTTTATAAATAATAAATACTATATTCAAAGTTACAGTAAAAAATTTACACTTATTCACTATTAATAATGATTACTTGATCCTTGGTCCTTGATCTATCACTTTAAAAATATTCTACGTATTTCTAGTTTCTAGTTTGTAGATTGTAAATAGTTGTATCAATTATAATAATAATAATGATTTAATGATAATATTTGATAACTGGTAACACATGTACTGGTAACCAACAAATTTCACAAGCATTATATGATGATGATGATTATTATTATTATTCCATTTAATTATCTTTGATTCATTCTCTTTACTTTTAAAATTAGATGTTAAAACAGTCAAGTTTTCAAGTCATGTTATTTGCATAAAATATTTCAATTCAAATAATTATTTTTAGGGTTGGAAAATAAATGGCCTACTTTTTAATATCAGAAGCTAAAGTCTTTATCTGTTAATTTGATGCCGTTACTTTCTAATTATTAATCATTAATCATACATGCGTATACGATGTAGGTAAAAAAAATAATTAGATTGTAGATTGTAGCTGTATATTGCGTATAGAGTATAGAGTATATAATATATATAGTGTTGTAGGTACATGGATAAAAGGTAGAAGGTAGAATCTAGAATCTAGAATACAAGACATATGAGTGGTTATTTTGCAAGGCCTTGTCATTGTCAATTGTCATTTTATCATGACTTTTAAAAGGAATTGATCCTAGAGCTAAAGACGAACCACATCATGTGACATGTCACTTGTCACTGAATTTTCATAGTTTGAATTTTGAATAAAAACAACTATGGAATAATCATGTCAAATATTGAAAATTTAACATGACAAATGACAAGGTCTTTTAGATCAAACAGCCCAAAAGATGTGAAATATTGACATTTGACATGTGTAGGCATTTATTAGAATATTGCGGTGTGTAACTTCTATTATCTCTAGTCTGTAGTCTCTACATAATATTTAGTACCGTTTTGCATGCCTAATCAAGTTTATTCAATAATTTACTAATTTACATCAACCAGTAAAACCATTATTATTTTGATAAAGAGAGAGAAACGAGAAAGATGAAGGAGGCAGCAGGACCGAAACAGAAACAGTCACAGAAAAGATACAGAAAAGTAACCAGGGTCTACTGATTTGAAAGTTTTGGTTCTATGTTAAGTTGTATTCAATTCCTTTGATAATGCATAAAACACATTATTTTATATTTTATTAGTGATTATTGTGATAGGCAATTATATTGTAAAGTATAAGTAAATATTAGGCTACTTAACATAAGTTAAAATCTGATTATTATTCAACTAAATACCTGTAATTGTGAACAAAGATTATATTATTATTATTATATATTCTGCACTCTAAAATCGTAACTCAAAACTTTAAGTATATGTGTAATGTGTAGTACACACAAAACGTGTACGAATTCTTGTGGTGATTTAAAACGTGTACCTTTCAACAACTGTTCATTGTACATTGAGCATTGAACATGATAGGTTATAGAAAATAGGTGTTAAAGCAAATAAAGTATAAAAAATGTATAAAATATCTCATGCATTATAAATGTTTCAAAATAATATGAAGCATGTTTGGATTTTTGATTTTTGATTATCATTATCAATGTCAATATAGTAAACTAAGGATAAAACATAAAACAAATACATAATATTTTAAATGTCAATAAAAAATAATTTTATTTTTATTTCTTGTCTGTGGTTCCTGGTTTCTGCTAAAAAAATAACAACTATAAATCTAATAAAAATACATAAAAGATAAAACTTATGATTTTAATACTAAAAAATATTCCGCCGTCATATAATTTATAGATGTGTTTTTTTGTTTGTTTTTTTTCACATATTTAGCAAGAGAAAGGCATAGGGCATAAGACATGAGACGCTGATAAGTGATGAGCAAGAGCGCGTGTTGAGTTATACATGTAGTATTATTTATTATACATTTCAGACTTCAGACAACTGTGCTCAAAAACTTTTAACACGTGCTCATACTTGAGGGATTTGGGCTGAAATGGGACGTTTAACTTTAACTTTTTAACCGCAGTCAGGTTACATTTGTTAGTTGTCATGTTTCATCCTGTTTTCTTTCGTTCTACATTCTACATTCTGCATATGGACAAAATTTCACCAGTTGTTCCTTGTTCCACAAAATTTATTTCAATTGTCCTAATTTGAGTTGAAACGGACAGAAATTGAAATAGTGAAATGGTGAAGAATACCCAAAGGAAATATTTTGTAAATAGAAAGGCTGACAACACGCAAGGAACGTGTAACTTTCATTTCATGTAAAGACTAAAGACGCGTCAGTTCAGTTGCCTTTCTCTTTTCTTCCTTCTCTATAAATTCTAAATGCTCATCACAAAACTTTTACACTGTTGCCCTGTAACTTGTAAGTTGTAAGTACATGACCACTTATTTAATTCATGTACTTGTACTTTGCCCATTTTCATTTTCATTTGTACACGTCCAAACTTGTTCATTTTCATTTTAATTCGCGTGAATCTTGAATATCTATTGACTCACCATTATCAGTCACCATTTTCTAGGTTCTCTTTACCGAGAAAAAGGGGAAATGAAAAGAAGAGAACGGATGTGTACTCTTTACAATTGTACTGAAAGAAGTGCATTTACTCCATCTGCCTCCGCATAACGTCACAGGAACGACGTGGTCTATTCAATATTAAAAATACATTCAATTTGTCATTTGTAGGTCATATTTTCATCCATGACGCAAAAAAAACAAAAATTGCGTTGCTCCTTCAACTGCAATTCAATTACAAAATTCAAAATTCAAAATTCAATGAACTGACTTTCACCTTTCACCTCTTTCAAAACTCAAACCTCAAACCTCAAAACAGAATGACATAAGAGTTTTAAGACTTTGACTTTTCCCCCTTTTGACTTTTAAATTGAAAATCAATTTCAATTCCCAATTTTTAACAAGAAACCCAATACAAAAAGTACAAAATGGTTTTAAAAATATTTTTGGATACAAAATACAAAATGCTGTGCAGCGTATACATAAAACCCTTGTAAATCCTTGTAAATCTCCGGATTGAGCTCAAAAGGATTAATTTTAATGTAAATACTTTTTCTAATTTGTATTCTGTATTCATTATTCAGTCCTCAATACTCAATACTTCAGAAAGCCATTTCACACACGTCGGCCTAATTTCAAATTCAAAATCCGAAATGCCACCCACATAACGAGAAAAACGTGAAGGAGGGCTGTGAATATACAATATAGAAGACAGAAGAGAGAAGAGAGCTACGCAAAACACTACGTGGAATTCGATTTAAAAAACTACTGTATATACATTCTTGGTCGTCGTCGTCTTTGTCTTTGTAACAATCAACCACTAACCTGAATGCTGAATGCTGAATGGTGAATGAAGACAAGAAGACAAGATAAAACAAGTTGGATATAGAATGGAGAATACAGAATGGAGAATGAATGGAGGAAGAGTGAGAAACTGGAGGGTTGATTCATTTAGATATTAGATGTATGGGTAATTACGACAGAATTGTCTCCTTCTTCATTGTTTGATGCTGTCTAGCGTGAAAAGGGAAGGAAATACCTTGTTAAAAAACTGAACCAAGACACAAGACACAAGAGAAAACAACAAGAAATGGAGAAAGTAGTGCATATGAAATGAGATGAAAAATGTAGATGTATCACCTACGTTTTACATTGTACAATGTACATTGTACACTATACAGTTTACATGGGTTGTACACGATTTGATTAGACCGCATCCTTCCTTTTTTTATCATAAACTCTCTTTTTCCCTGCATTAAATTCTTCTTGGTAGTTGGTAGTTTGTATTTTTCGTCCCACAGATTTTTAAACGAGAATTTTCCACACAGATAATAATAATACAGTACAGACAGAAAATGCAGAATGAGTAAGTTGCAAAACATGGTTAAAACTTAAAACTACATCGATGCATATGTCTCATGTGTAAAACATGGGTATGTTGAGAAAAAAGAGAAAGTTGTAGATTGAAAGCCTGTTTTCGTTTTTCTTTCTAATGCACCCCCAACTGATGATTAGAGTAAAAATGTAAATTTATTTGTCTCCAAGTTTTGCTCCATTCTTTTCCCGTTAATTCAATCTTTTTCCTTTTTCTCTTTCACTGAACTTTACTAGACTTTAGAGTTTAGACTGTAGCGATGACTATTACGAGATATTCTATAAGATATTCTTTTACTCTATTCTTTCTCCGCTCAGCTTATGTTTTGTATTTTGTGGTGGAGCGGAGAAAAATCCATTTCATCCGTTATGCATGTACAGTGTACACTGTACATTGAGTAGATACTAGATACTGTGTACAGTAATGCAGAAGATTGGACCCCACTCTCAAAATTTTTAGGAGGAAAAAAGTGCAAGTATATAATACGAATGCGGATGAGCGGTTCTCCCTTATCGCTTATATCTGTTGTCTCTCTATTCAAATTTTACGCATTTGCTCGAGCCAAGAAATGTCCTGCTTTATCATGTACCATTCACGATCCACGGCTATGATATATGTATGTATGATCACAAGAGTTCCTTTATACTGATTGACATTGATACAGAAAATAGAAAAAATTCTGTTTTAATCACTACGAGAATGAATATTTACATGTTGTTTATGTATTATGCATCTTGCACATTTTTTTTGCATGTTCTAGAATCTAGAATAATTTTCATCAAAAAATCCGGTGGTGATCTAGTGCATTTTTAAGGACAAATAATCACAAGCAATTACAATGGCAATTGACAATGGTATTTTCAAAATGCAGTCGGAAGTCACGTTCCAAAGGTAAAGTTTGCAATTTGCAATGAACAGCGGTCATTAACTTTTCCCGGTAACAATACGGTTTCAAGTTACAAGTTACATGGAGCATTTATCTGTATTTGTATCCTGATAGAATGATGATGAAAAGCAAAGGGATCATATTACCGAGATCCGAGATATCAGTTATATCAGTCCTAATTTTAAAAAATGCTGTCATCAGTCATCAGTTTGTCATCGTACATACAAAGAATGAAGAATGAATAATGCAGAATAATCTAGATACAAAAGAAAGGGAATGAGGATGCATAACAGTTATTACAAGTTTAGAACTCATTTATTCAGTTTTTCATAATCATTCCTGCATCACTTTTTTTTGGAGCATCACATTCAAGATTCAAGATTCAAGTAAAGTATTACAGTATTATAATTGAGATAATATTTATTTACATGTATAATGTTACATTAATCCATAATCCATAATATATGTCATAGAATATTATACAGTTTACAATATAGGTACGATATTTGATACAGGTTGTATTGATTTATTATTATATATTTTCTTGTTAATTACCTATCTACAAACTACAAACATTTGTATTACTCATTACTCATTACTCATTACATTTTAATTCTATGATAATATTATCTCGTGTAACTTTATTTTATAATCCTTAGATTTTAGATTCATTAGTCTTTCATTCCTCCTTGAGATTACACCATTTTAACGCTATATGATAAATAATTTTGTTGTATAATATAAATACATTTTATGCATTAATTATTTATTAAATTCAACCTCGCACCACACACATGTCAAATATATCTATCATCTATTATCTACATTCTACATTATTTATCATAACATTATTATTATATCATTAGATCAGTATTTTAGTCATAGTAGTTTAAGTTTATGTTAGTTGTAAAATTATACATTCAAAAGTGATTTTATACTTGATAATTTTTTCCTATATCATATATTATATTCATATTCATCACATGCTTCAAAATTCAAAACACATTGCGTAATTCAGTATGCATGATAATTGATAATATTAATAGAATTTTATTCTTGCTCTTTATTCAAACCAGAATAAAGCGTACTAGAATACTATTTTTATACTATTTTTTATCATAGTAGAAACAGGATATGTCTTTGTTTACTTACTTGTACGTACATTTTAATTTTTCATACATGTCCAAACATTTACTAGTATTTTAACAATGACACATGATACAAACTTAAG
Organism: Sminthurinus aureus; assembly: GCA_034698265.1. Classification (NCBI taxonomy): domain Eukaryota; kingdom Metazoa; phylum Arthropoda; class Collembola; order Symphypleona; family Katiannidae; genus Sminthurinus; species Sminthurinus aureus. The sequence goes on from JAQGBH010002675.1 coordinate 12,547, forward strand.
TTTCAAGACTCAAATAGACCCATAGTCCATAGTCTTTTAGTATTTATATAAATATTCAGTATTCAATAATCACTCAGTTTTTCTCCTTGTACAATGTACAAGATATTCTACTAGTAACTATCTGATGGGGAATTTGGATACAGTTCTACGTTCTACATTTCTGCAGACTACACAGAAAGGAGAAAAGATGTATTTTTCATCCAGTATCATAAAATCTATAATCTATAATCTACACATTCACGGGGAAATGGGAAAGTCACATGTACTTTATTTTCTCTTCTCTGAGTTCTCGGTTCTCACATCTCAACTCTCAAATCTGACATACATAGGTAACAGAAAAGGGAGTTCTACTTGAGGATTGAGGTATTTCACGTTTCTGTAGAAAAAAGTTTCCATGCCCATACAAACTTTTTGTGCTTTCTCCTTGTGCCTCATCATGCTCCATAATTTTCTTATTAGTTCAAAATCATATCAACCTTTTGATAATTATTGCATACCTACAAAGTACACAGTACACAGGCCCATAATATGTTGTAATTTGTAACACAAACATGAAAAAAATGTATAAAGATGTCTTGTGTGTTATGTGGCATCTAATATAATATCTATAACATCACATCACATATCACATCACATCACAGTACTTGACAATAATTTCAAAACTAACGTAAAACCTGAAACCAATCTTATGCATAATATACAACTGATGATGGTTTTAACAGCTTTTCTCCTTTTACTTTTGTCACTCAATATTCCATCGTAATGTACATCGCAACAAAAATTTAATCCCTAGTGCTTTGTGTTTCAAGGTTGTTTTTTTAATCCAAAAATATCATTTTTCTTTGGGTAATGAGAAGTGAGACGGGCGTAAAACACAAATGATGCAATGAAATATAATGTAAAATCAAGAGTATTTTCCTAATCATTTTAACCCGTCTTTAAGCCTAACGATATAAGAAGGAGAATACGGAGTCTGAAAAACCAAACCAAACCAAAAACTGCCTGTAGACGAGGTCTTAACGGATCCTGACAATTTTGTAGAGAAGAAGACTACCTCTGGGTCTTTTGGTGTTCGACTTCGTATTCGTATTCGTATTTAGTCCTATTCTGCGGGAAGTCACTAATCCTTTTCCATCTTCAGATGAGGATGAGGCTGTTCGTCCATTCTTACCATTAGGGTTCGTATCGTAATAGTCAGGATGTCTAGAGGAAAGAAGAAAGCAGAAAGTTAGAATAAAAGGGATCAAAATAGACTTTTTAATTAGCTGATGGACATTCTTCCCCAATCTTTGAAATTCTTTCATAATTCATAAGTCGCTGGATTACATAATTAATTATTACATGCGTAATTGTATACATTATACAAGATACAAAAGGTGCATCCTTTGTATATCTAAATACTGCAATCTACAAAGTACAAGAAGAATCGTGAAAAAATTCCACGGTCTATCCACAATCTAAAATCTTGAGTTTTAAAAATACTTGAATACTTGAATACTTTGAAATTTGAAACCAAAAAACAAAATCAAACCAAAGTGGAACTGATGTTTGATGTTTCCAAACATAGATAATGTTATAGAACGTCTCAAAACAAAGAGAATGCGTCATACCTTTTGAATCCAACTAAATTTTGCTGGTCGTTCCGTCCATTTCCATTTTGTGAAAGAGAAAGGGATCCTACATTATCCTGCCCAACATCGTCATCATAAGCATCAGCGAGGGAAAATTCTTGGGCCATATTGTCATTCACAGTCTCATCTTCTGCTCCTTCCTCTTCTTCTTCTCCTTGTTCTTTAGCACCCGACTCTTCATTTTCATTTTTCATGTATTTCATGTATTTATCTTGTACAAATTCTCCTCCTCCTCCTAAAATCATCATCATCATTCATTACTCATAATTGTACTATCTCAATCCTTATGTATACATGATTTAATTGATTGTAATTCTACATTTAAATTCATTGAAAACACGCATATTTTCGAGTCTATTTCAGGAACAATTCCAGACTCAAGTCTCAAGTCTCAAAAATACATGACATTTTTAATTTCTCAATTTATTTGTGTATGTTTCAATTAAATGTTGATAATAATTATTATTACGGTTATTATTATTATTACCAATAATTTGAGTTGATGCGGATCTCAAATGCAGTGGAATTTCACGATCTTTCATATTATAACCAGAACCAGAACTCACTGGTCCACCGTCATCTAGTGATATTGATAATGGTAATGATGATTCAGGCAATGCAGGAGGATTGTTCTGTACATCCATAGGACGACGAAGAGAATTATTATCAAGAGCCCAACTGCGCTTCCGAGCTTCTGCACTTATCACCGGTCCGCTACTCCGCTTTCCGTGACCTACAGTCATCAGATAAAACAACGAGGAGTTAAATTATTCTATATTCACAACACAACACACACAATGTACAATGTACAGTGTACAGTGTACAGTTGACAGTAGACACAAGATACAAGAGGAAAAGAACCGTGCATTTTTTACATCATTTTCCCTCAAACATGTTCACTATTTGGATTCTAGATTCTAGATTCTAGAGTCAGTATTAAATATTAAATGCAGTATGCAAATATTTGGAATTATACATAATTCATCATGAATAATGAACTTGAGGGTACATATTTGTCTTCCTATTTGTTTTCCTATTATATAACAGAATAATCTTTACGAGGGCCGTTTCGCCTAATTAGTGAAATAACTTCATTCCTCATTCCTCGTATTTCATTTGCATAGTGCATTATACATTTTATACAGTGTACACTGTACAATGTAAAAGAGTATACTTTTCCATTACACTATAAAATATTCAAAAGAGTACCTCCACCAACCAGTGACTAGCAAAAGTACCTTTATACTTTATATTTTATAGTTTCATATATCATGAATCATGAGTTATGAGTGTCTCAATTATCTCAATTCTCAATGCGTAACCGGGGAAAAAAAGAAAACAACCCAAATAACTTTTTCTTTTTTATTCCTGGAATATCGTCGTCATTCGTCATTCGTCATCTCTGTCATTTTGATATTTACATAGAAAGCAGTAAATAATTTATCTGTTTTTACTTTTTACATGCATGAAATACATGTATTTATTTTTATGCTTTTTTTTCATTTGTATTTTGTATCATTTCAACTTTGGACTAGGTAAAACAAGCTGATGTGTAACGTATAATATGTAATATGCGTAGATTTTATCAGTTTTTTCCTGCGTAACCGGTGACCGGCAACCGGATTCCGAATTCCACAATATACAAGTACATTTTTACATCCCAACCCATTTTAGGTAGATGATACATTGATAAAAATGAAAACATTTTTGACTCTAGTCTAATGTCTACAGGAACAAAATATTATCATTGATCTTATAGAATATTCTGTAATTCTGTGATAAAAGCAAGCTAAAAATGACTAAGGAACAAGATTTAATCACAATCTACAAGCCAAAATCTCTGGGGAAAATGTGACAATTGAAAAAAAGAGGTTTAACCTACAAAGTTTCAATTTTGAATTAAAAATTCCACTACAGGGTAGTTTTCTTGCTTGCCTTTTGAGTTTTGAACTTTGAACTTTGAGCTTTGAGAAGGCGGGTGTAACAACTGAATGTGAAACTGAACTTTGTAGAAAAAATGATCTTTTCAAAGATTATGAAACTGTTACGAGTTTTGAGCCCGATTTTTCGATTTTTCCACACTTTAAACTCTAAACCACGCTGTTCTTTGTAAAAAAAAATCCACATGATAATATCTAAAAAAAATAGGTATTGAAATGAGGATGAGAAGGCGTTTCTTTTAGGATTTTTCATGTATTTTCATTCCTTATTCACGTTTCAAAATAGAGAGATTATGAAGGATAAGTATACATGATACATGTGCAAAAGAAATCTGGATACTGGATATCAGTTATCAGGACAATGAAAAGGAGGACAAAAGAATGAGGCGGATAATAATGAGCTATTATGGTGTGAAAATGAACTCTGATCTCATTCTCCTTGTCATTTATATTGATAGTATTACAATTTACAATATTATTATGTCAGGATATTATGATGGCGTTATAAAACCTCGGCAAGATGATTTAATCAGAAGAATAAAGAAAAATAATAATTCAAATACGAAAGTTATCTATCCCAAATCCCAAACAAGCTCTAAGCTCTAAATTCTAAATTCTAAAATCTAAGCATAAAATATTCTCACTGTGTAGGTTTTCTGTCATGTTGACGGTTGACGTGCGGATTTTAAATCAAGATTACGACAAGATTTAGGAAAATCATTACACGTTTCCCATTCAAAATCCTGAGCATCACAAATCACGAGATTCAGGACAATCGTAATATGAAATGTATCATGTGGTAAATTTAATGGGTGGATATATGCACAATACATAATACATAAGCAGTATGTGTTGTGTATTGTGTAGTAATATTTTACTTGAGGAAACTAAAACTACTTGAGCTCAGCTCAAGTCAACAACCAAATAACAACAAAGTGTCATTTTTACGACTCGGAATACGGAAGAGAATGAAAATGACAATAGAATGAGGACGGAGGATTCTAGATTCTAGGATTCGGCATTCGAGGGAAAAGAAGTACAATTTGAAGAATACCTACGTAACACATCTACATTCAACAAGTAGACACTAGACACTTCTCTCTTTTCTCTTTTCTCTTGTTTCTTCTCTCCTCATATTTTGCACCCACAATCCACATTTTGAGTTTCAACACTTTAGATTCTAGATTCTAGATTCCAGACCACATATTTGAGATGGATATTCTAAATTATTATTATGGCTCGTAATATTTTCCATATTGTTGAAATTCAAAACTCAAAACTCCGGACAAAAATAGTAAAATAATCTAATATTCATTGTTCATTGTTCCTTTTGTGTTTGTGAGAGAGGGATTTTCTATTTTATCTACAGTCTACAATCTTGAAGAGTTTCAATAGTATTCTATTTATCTGCGTCGGAATGTCTGATGTCTTATGTCTTATGTATTATTTATTATGTACTTCATTGTAAAACAACTACTGCATAACATTACCCGCCGTCCTCCTTGATTCTTGATGCTTGATACTTGATTTAAGAGGCTCTAAGGAAAGACGTAAGCCGTGATTTTTATTTATCTGTATATAAATACGAGCATCATAACGGAGAAAGTAGAAAGTAGGAAATATGAGTGCGAATATAGGAGTATGGAAGTATGGGAGTGTGAGGAAGTGAAAGGACCCCTTGGAGAGAAAAAAAATGGAAAAAAGGAAAAGGCGGTTAAAACCAAGACACAAGACACAAGTCACAAGTGAGAAAACAAGGGTAATAAAATAGGCGAGATGTTCAAATGTTCAAATGCTCAACTTCTCAAATGCTGGAATGTTCCAACAAAAGGTAATAAAAGTCAAGTGCCTACATGATTCAATGATACCAGTTAAAACGCAGGCAGTAGACAGTAGACAGTAGGTAGGTAGTAGATATTATAGCCCAGAATTCATTCAGAGTCCTACCTACTACCTACTACCTACGCTTCACACAGATACATCCCCATTTCTTTTCTGGATTCTGGAGAACTCGGAAGAGAATCAAATACAAAGAAAGAAAGAGGAAAAGCGAGGAACTAGGAAGGAGGAAGGAGCAAAACCATCACGAAGATAGATCAACATGAACCTGAACATGAACAATCAACAGGTTTCCTTCCAAATCTCTTTTTAACTCTCCACGCTTAACTCGCTACATTCTACATTCTACAGTCTCTTTAGTAGCAAGATCATTCCATTCTATTCTATTTCCACGGATATCTGATGATGATGTCTAATATCAAATATATACACTATAAAATACGGAATGAAATGTCCCATATCCTACAAATACAAAGGACGACGCTGTACAAGTAAGATGTGACGTGTATACAGTATACGCGTTACATCTTACTTCTTACTTCTTGTTCTTCTTATAGATACACTCGGTATGCACCTAAATTTTGGTTCGCCCACCGCCACCTGATTGCAACACATTATTGTATTTTATTTCCGCCTATCTCCAGTATCCAGTACATTAAAAAATAAAGCCCGTTCCTCTGCCCTGCATTCTCTTGCATCATACATCATTCATCATACATGCTGTATCTTTTATATTTTATGTTGTACATAATGTAATGTACTTGGTTGTATTTGTAGTTGCATACGACCAATGACCATCTCCTGGTCATTTATTGTTATTTACTTGTTTATTTTCATGACCTATGAAAGAAAGAACCTCCAAGATCCAAGTTACACAATAAAGTAGGTGCAATAGAAAGTCCAGTACAATAAATAATATGTCATGTGCCTCTAGATTCTAGATTCTAGATGTAGATCAACAGCTGAAGGAAAAAAGAGGAAATGACCAGATTTTTCCAAAGTTTTTTTAACCTTTTACCTTAGAACTCGGAATTAGGTAATTCGTGAGTCATGAGTCATGACCATTCATTATAAATGATAAATCCTTGTCGTATACAGAATACAGTGTATATGTTGTGTATTGTGTGGTATGTACAGTATCCGATGAATGAACATTATTGTTGTAGATCAAGAATCAAAATCACAAATCACAAATGGTCAACTAAATACAATTCCTGTCGCATTTGACATTTGATACACAAGACACGAGCCTGATGCCTGGTGTATGAATTATGATGTATGATAGAAATCAACGTGTATTGAAATTTGAGACTACTTTGCAACAGGCAGCGTTGTTTTCCCCAAAAGCTTGGAGTTTGGAGTTTGGAGTGTAGATATGAATAAAAAAATCTCGTTGCATCCTCAAAATATCGCGTAAATAGGTAAACAACAGAGATTGTGCATTTTGTGTGTGTGTTGAGTGTTTATTATAAATTTACGTACAGTATAGGCTTGAACTGTAAAAAAATCTACTTTGACCTTTCTGCAAAGGTGAATTAGATAAAAAAATTGATAAAAACAACTAGTACATAAATAAATTAGATTGAGACTTGAGACAAGTCGGAAATGGGAAATGAAGAGTACAAAACAAAGTGACTAGGGAATAATGACTTGCGTCGTGTGCCTTGTGTCTTGCGTGATTCAACTGTCAAGTGTCAAACTATCCACTTTTAAAAGGTCATTGTAAATAAAACTATCAAAGAGTATCGAATTTTCAAAGTGATGTAACGCTAAACTCTAAATTCTAAACTCTACATTCAACTAGTTTGCGTAGGTGGCTGTTTTTTATGGTATGTGTATTATGTATTATTGCACATGGTGGATGATGGATGAACAGTGAACAATGAGTAACTTTACGGGTACACAGGATCGCTACCCGTTACTCGATATTCGATATTCGATACTTGTTACTGACCTTGGGAAACAAAATACAATGCATAAAGTACTGAACGCCAAACACTAAACACTAAACAAAGAACCATTTTATCCGTTGCCCTTGAGTTTCACCAAAAAAATAAAACGTACAAAAAACATGGGAATGAATTTTCCGGTCGACAAGGTATACGTAAAAATTTCTGGTTAATTTTACGCTTCATTTTTTCGGTACAATTTCACTTTTCACGTAGCCTCATATACCATAATCCATAAACCATAATATACTGTATTGAGTAAGAGTATACCTGTCTCATTTTATTAATAAAGCTCGGTTCTCCTACTACAGACTAAAGTCTACAATGTACAATGTGGATGGACAGGCTTGACGTGATGGTTCCGTTGCAGTCTCTCTATGTGTAATGTGTATGTTGTGTGTTGTGTGCGTGCATCCGAGATCCAAGCTATTACCGTTCATTAAAATATCACACTAATGCCCATGCTACGACATACAGTACATAGAATAGTCAACTATAATCTGAAAAATTCGGATGTTCCTAAAAACCAAACCAAACACGCTTCATTTTGCTAGAGAAAGGTCAGAAAAAATAGAGCAGACAGCATCAACTGGATTGAACCTTTTTTTTGAATAAAAAAGTGAGCAAAATTCCTATTTCCTATTGGATATCGCAGATTGTAGATTGTACATTCATATTGCATTCAACGTGTACTTTGAACCACGGGTTTGAGTTCATTTCGTCCCCAATGTCAAATGTGGTTGCCGTCGGTCTTAAGTGCACCCATAATTAATTTATAATTTACTTTGGGGAATCTGCGCATCACCATCTTTCCACAGCCAAAGAATGGTTGAGACTTTCTAAAAATTCCTCAATATTTACATTTCTACTTTCCATTTTCTATTTTCTATCCCACGTTGGCTTTTGGATGAATGTATGACGTAAAAGAGCTAAAAGAGTTTCTAAAATAAAGTGTCGCCACATATCTTATAACACTTTATTTCAGCCTCCGCATCCGCATCCGAATTCAAAACATTTTATCAAGGTTTACTTGGAAACCTCTTTTGAGCTAAATTAAGCTTAAATATGAATGAATTGCTGGGAGACAAAAACGGGAGATGTTTATCTCTTTCGTTTTTCTACAGACATGAGTTTACTCTGTAGCTCCAAACTCAAAACTCCAAAGTCCAAAGTCCAAACTTCAAATTCCAAAGTCTTGTTGATTCTTAAGAATAATACGTAGAAGAAAAGAGCGAGTCCGTTTTTAGCCTAATCTCATGTAACAATCTAAACAAGTCCAACTATTTATCTGGTTCAACCATCAACCATCAAGTGTCAGCGACTGTATATTTAAGTCTCATGATTCATGAGTTTTGAGTTTTGAGTCGTGGGACAATTCACGCACGATCGTCGCCGCGTCATCGTCATCACCAACAACCAACATGTGATATTTGAAAAGTTGAAAGTTGATACTCGTGCAGGAAATTCAGATTCAGATTTGGATTCCGAAAATACAGTTGAATTTTACAAGTTTGTTATCCATAAAATAAAAATGTTTAACTAGAATCAGAATCTAGAATCTAGAATCTAGAATTATGATTGCCTTGCATAAAAACCAAAAAGAAGAAAGTACAACCAGAGGCAGAGTGAATATCATAAAATACAAAACACAAAATACGCGTCTCGCGTCTAGTTTCTACGTATCATTTTTCATGCCCTTTTAAAAGAGTAATGGATGTTCCAGGAATGAATTTTCTCAATGTCCGGTTTTCTGGGACTGGAAGAGTGGAAAACTGGAAGAGTGGAAGAGTGGAACGGCGTTGGATAGTTTCCAATTTCAATCTATTTCTAATTTCTATACCCATTTTCTATCTATAATATTTATGAATTATGACCCAAGATCTACGTATAAAGTATAAAGTATGCATCCAAGTTTACAATGTACACTCTGAACTCTGAACCATGATTGTTCTTCCGCCTTTCCTTTGGTGTGTCTTACCACTGACTACTTTTGTACATTTTAGATTTTAGATGTATCTTACGAGTAAAATCAAATTACACGTCACTTCCGGAGGGAAGAAAGCAGAAGAAGGCAGAAGGAGTGGAATCAAAACTAGAGGCAAATAGCCAATAAAATACAGGAGAAAGTGGAAGCAGCTGATATTTTTCATAATTCATAATTCATAATGAGCACCAAAACGATTGACGATTGGCCGTACAGAGTGCAGAGGAAAATCAATGGAAATGTATACCGAATACAGAGTTTCCGTTTCACTCCAACTCCTAGTTTCTACTCATTACTCACTGTTTTCCGCTTACAATTTTCAGTTTTTGTACAAAAAGTACATAATATTTTATATTTTTTGTACTATATTGACCGCAGAAAAACCCAGAAAATTGGATAAAACTCTAGAATCTAGAAACCGAAAACGAATACTGATTCATACAAATGGAAATACTGTGCACATGAACGAGCATGAGTTATGACAGTAGACAGTAGAATTCTTTTAAATGCCAAGTTTTTGTGCGTAGGTGGACAGAAGGCAGAAGGGAGAAAATAAAAAGCAGAAAGTACAAGTTTGTATAATAATTCTATTCTATAAGGATTCTAGATTCCGCTCCTATAAATTCAGCATAGGGTCTCGATTCTCGATTCTAGATTATAGATTATAGACTCGAGACTGTAGGTTCAGGATTGTTCGTGGAACTTGGAATTTGGAATGAGATCACATTGATGCATGATCAGTGATTATTTATGTCAGAAAATGTACAAGGAATATTCTCCATTCTACACATGATAAGAATGAACATAAACTACTCGCGTGGTTTTAAGCTGATTTCTCGTCGGTAATGGAAAACAAATGAGTTTTGAGACTCGAGACTCGAGACTCGAGACTTGAAAGTGAGAGGGTAACTTTTTGTAAAGAGTTTCCTCTGACTAAAGGGTAAATGGTAAAGGAATCCATCTGTCTCAAATCGTCATGTTTTCTATTCTCTCTATTATCCGATTCACTGATAGTCTGACTTTGCATGTAAAAGTAAAACGAGAACAAAAACGAAACTCCCTGTTGCATGCTCCGCTCTAAAATCTAAAATACAGCACACCACAATACGTCACACGGCAATAGACACTAGATTCTAGATTCTAGATTCTAGATTCATTCAACAACGTCATGTTTAATTACGCTAAATAATTTTAAAGAGTTTCTTCTCTCTCTCTCTCTCTCTCTCTCTCTCTCTGTCTGGTCCCTTGTCTTGATTTAATAAATTGGATTGGAAAT
>JAQGBH010002676.1:0-23164 GCA_034698265.1 Sminthurinus aureus
GGATTTAAAGTAAAATTCAAAGATTTAAGAAATAGTAAATGGATTGGCATTGACCACCAATTTACTAATTACCTATCCACACAAAACAGTACAAATATTCACACATTATTTATTTCAATCATAAAACATATGGTGATAGTCAGTGAACTAGACCAAACGTACAATTTTGATTTGGTTCAATAAATCGGCCAAATAACTTCACATACCCCATACAAATACACTGTACACCATAGAAAAACAAATGTAGATAGACAGAAGTGGAGCTTCAACTTAATCGTCTTAGACCAAGAGCTTCTTCTCTCCCAATTCACGAGCCTACTCACCAACGACCAAGGTAACAGTAGCTAACTAAGTAAGTAAGTAGGTATAAGTACTTCTCTTGTAGACAGTAGACAGTAGGGAGTAGGGAGTTTTGTAGTTTTCTCTTCTTTTGTAGAAAGTGTAGATAGATAGATTAAATTTCCCTCCATTTATGATGATGACGATGATGATGGTGGTGAAAGAGGATGGAAAGAAAGGTCAAGAAGTGGAAAACTTAGTGGCATGTACAAAATTTAACTTATAATCCCTCATCATCTCTCCCGCTTACTTGTACTAAGGAGAATGGAAATAAAGCTTTATACTTTGTACTTGTATCAAATATCAAGATCAATAGCAGCGTCAACATCTTTTGTATTAGAATTATTCCACTCCATTCATGTACTCAGACGTAACATCTACAATATACGCAGTACTCTACACTGTACAGAGTTCCCTGTCTCAAGTTGATGCAATTCTTCTTTAAGGCGTTTACAGTCTAGAGTCCAGAATCTAGAACATTAAAACTTGAAGTGGCATAATAATAATAATAATGATGCTAGATGTTAGATGCAAAAATAATGAGTCGGAGGTTTATTAGAAAAAACAATTTTTATTACAGTAGTCAACAACAAAGAATAATAACGATAATAATTATATTGGTAAATAATTAATGTTGTATACTTTATATATTATGTATGTGGCCTTCCTTATGATTTATGGTCTTATGAAACTTTGTAATTTGTGTGCTGCGATCGTAGAAAAACTATGAATTTGAACTTACTTTTGTTAGTTCTAGAATCGCCGTTTGATTTCAGTAATAAATTTTCATAAGGCCATAGTTGATATGGAAGGTCACCTATCATAGCTTTTAACATTCTTCATATACATATGTTCATATATGAATCTTTCTATTTTGAAATAATCATGTAAAATGTAAATGTACATTTTATTTACACAATTACATTTAAATGCATAATATACTGTATGTATTTAGTGTATCAACTATCAACATTCAACATTCGTAGCTGCTCGTAGAGTACCTAAACCACAACTCTTAAAATTATCTACTTAATATTTTATGTCTAGTGGAATATTTATTAGAAACTATTGATTTATTGGTCTTTTACACATTACAGATTTTCCATATTCTAACACATTACTTTTCTATTGAAATGATTGAAATGAGAAACAAATGCATCAACTTTCTTCCATTTTTGTGCAATGTCTATCTACATGCAAACTGTAATACAGCTCAACCATAATCATAAATATTAATAAAATTCAATATTCATAAATCATTAAATAATTTGTCAATAGAACAAACAAATTTTTTGCTAAAGCTCTACCATTTATTACAGTTTACCGTCTTCCGGTTTACCGTCTTCCGGTTTACACGAGTATAAAAGTAAAATCCTATGCCTTAATATTTGATTTTGTGTTGAATAAAAGAATAAGATAAAAGGTAAAGTTGAATTTGCTTTTGAATTAAAAAAACTCCTGTGGCGAGGAGTACTATCAACTAATTGCTTTTATTAATAGAGGAAATTGAAAAATGCGGACGTGGAAATGATAAAGAAGAAGAGCGGATTGATGAAGGGATAACAAGGATGAGGAATGCAAGTGTGTAGAAGGTTGAGGATAAAAGGGAAAGTAAGAAGGAGAATGGTAATAAGAGGAGCAATAAAGTGTCTGCGACTGCTATGGCTATGAAATGTAATTTGAAATCCAAGAGGCTAGGAGTGGAGGCCAGAGTGATGGCCAAGGCGATGAAAACGAGATATAGAATCCTCCGTTCCCTCTCTCCTCCTGTTACACCTACTTCTACTAGATGACAAAGGGAATCGGAATCGGAATCGACATCGGAATGGAAATGGGGCTTTTGCTGGTAGTGGTAGTGGTGCAAACACTTTGGTGGGCTTCGATATCCTCCTCTGTGAAGATGCAGGGAATTGGCAATCGATACCATCGGCCTCGGTTCATTCACACTCACCGCACGGGAACCTGCAAAAATAAAACGAGAGAACGAGTGAGTGAGTGCAAATTCAAGATTCAAGATATAGCAAGGAAAAGAAATACAAAAGTGGGATTTTTATCCCAGCAATGTTTTCTTTTCTCTTTGTGTCGACTCTGAATTCTCAACTCTAGAATCTAGAATCTAGAATCTAAACTCTTTCCATTTTTGACCTACATTTTTATTCAATTCAATCTCTTCTCCTTTTCTGTCCCCATTTGGATCCCAACTCTGTGGAAAAGATACAATTTCTGATTTTTGATGACATAAATATAAATAACACAGATGAAAAAGTATTGGATAGCTTTTCCTTGCATATTAACTGCTTTTGGCTTCTCAAATCCCACACTGGCTCGACTTTACTTAAAAATGCACCGTCAAAAACTAAATATTCAAATCTACTTTTGCGGACCCTTCGCAGAGATTTGCAAACGTCACAAGACAAATGAAAGTTCAAAATGTGAAAAGAAACTTCCAACAAACACAAAAGTCAGATTTGGCGAACATGCAAAATCAAAGTGGGAACTCAAATAAATGAAGAATACTTTTTTAATTAATTTTTTCTTTTGACGTCCATTCCAGATTCCAGTGCAGCTTTCATTTGTTCCTTTTTCCAGCTATTAAAACTACCAGCTCTTTCATTTTATATTGATTACAGAAACGGGGACGGGAACAGAAACAGGGACCGGAATCGGAATCGGAATTGGAGCAGGGCAGAAAAGAAAACTAATTCCCAAATCTTATGCATTCCTTTGATAATTTTCTCCTTTACATTTTCCGCGCCATCCTGACAAAACTCATCTTGAGGAGAGCAAAATCCATCTTTTAAAGTTAAAATTAAAGGTCGGGTTGGACAATAGTTTTTAAATTAAGACGTTTACCGACTTTTCATTGTCAAGTTGGTATTTGTCATCTCCTTCTATTTATGTACCTTATGTAAATATTTTAGCCTTCTTTCCCTTTGTGCATCAATTCGAAAACTGTTACAAGGCGGGAAATTTAGTATCTTCCCACGTCTACGACTACAGGAGACAAATCATGAAATAATTTTCTCAAGAATATTTTTGTAACATTGAGCATGTTTCCATTTACAATGTACATGTATTTTAATTTTTTCTTTCTGTATCTATTTCTGTTCCTGGGTAAATTGTACATTGTACACTGTGAAATTTACAATCGTGCACCTTTAACTGAGCTCGTTTTCTTACGTCTTCCTCTTCATTGTCATCATCACAGTTGAGAAAACGAGCATTGCCCTTCTTAACAAGTTTATCAGATGACTCACATTGTGCTTGGGACATTTATGATGATCTACTTCATCTTCTTGCATCCAGTTTCTTCTGTCTACTTCGTCTCTTGTACTTTTACTAGCTGCGTGCTTTGTGCTTTGTATCCGTACATATATCATGCAAAAGTTGGGAGTTGGAAGTTGGAAGTTTACACAATACAAAATACAGAGTACATACTATACACATCCTCGTACGGATACAATGTCCCGTGTTCAATCTTCAATGCTCATGTCACAATGTACGTAAATGAAACACTGGGTCTCTAGTCTCTAGATTGTAGATGAGGAATCAGAAATGTTTAAAATGTAAAACAGTGAAAGGAATTGTAACGTCCTTTTCTTTTCCCCTTGATCTATGTATATTGTATAATGTGTATTGTATAAATAAATAGGATAGAAGGAGCGTGACCGTCTTTGTACGGCTACGGCTAACAAGTAAGATGACTGGATACTGGAGACTGGAGACTGGAGAGCTACTTTTGTACTTTTACAAATGCCCTTTCCCCTCCATTGTTACAGCTACTCTCTCTTTATCTTCCTCCTTCTTCCGTTCCTTCCCTTTCTTTCAGGTCTCTGGACCATGGACGCTACTAGAATCTACAATCTGAAATCTACAGTCTAGAATCTAGAATCTAGAACTTGGAATGCGGATTCCGACTTATCTTTATTCAAAATATTATCACAACGTCCCATTCCTCTCCTGACCCCTATTTTATTATATTCTATTCCATTTCATTCCTTTCATGTTTTTCTACTTTCTACTTTCTACCTTGTACTTAAAATGTACAACATTATCTCTATTATTACGTCATCTGAATCCTATTTCAGGATTAACTTTACAACTTTCTGCAAGTTCAAGTCAGCTGAGCTCTGTTTAGTAGGCTGTAGATTCTTACCCATTACACTTCTTTATTGTTATTAATATTATTGCAAAAACTTTTAAAGGGAAGCGGATAGCAAAATACATACATAAATATCAGCATAAAAAACAAGCATTTTTTCATTGTTCCTTTTCCATTGTTCTAATTTAAGTGCTTTTTAAATCACACGAACAAATTAACACGTAAAAATGTTTTATTCTTCCTCCTTTTTGTCTACTGTCTATAGTCTATACTGTCTGTTGTATATTGTCTACTTTAGTCTAAACTTTGGCTGGATTTACAAGGTAAAAATTGGGATAAAGATCAAGATTGGGAAAAAGCAAAAAAAAGTTCAAGAAATGGAGCATCAAAATATTATGCGTCGTTTCCTATGGCATACGCACATTTTCCTGTCATATTTACTGTCAGGCTAATAAAAACAAGGTCACAAACGTAGTTAGGGCTAGAATCTAGAATTTACATAACACAATTCAAATCACATTATCTTGACATTAATTAATGAAATTTTGATGGGGGTTTTGGGAACATAATTATGCTAATCATTTCATTTCCACAGATTTCCAGATTTCCAGACTTTCACTTTTACTTTCACTTTCACTTTTACTCAGCATTTTCAATAGAGCTATTGATCATGCGGATCCAGATTATAGATATTTTCTCTCAACACTCAAAATTGAACATACTTGTGCCTTTTCTGTTGTGTTATTATTCCAAAAAATGTTTTTACAGATAAAAAGAAGGAGCAAAGTGGGTGAAAGTGGTGAAAGTTTAAGACACGAGACACAAGACACCACGTGTCAAGTGTCAAGTCACAGTTTAAAAATAACTAAGAAATATATAACAAAGATCCTTCATTCAGATTGAGATTGAAAACAAGCGTCTCTTTATTATCTCTCTGCCTATTCGCTGAGGAGAGTATGGAGTAAAAAAGGATATGACAACAGTTTGAGGTTAGGGGTTGCCAGTCTCGAGGATCTTGAGGTTCCACAACACCAACACCAACTCCAACTCCAAGTCTAACTACACGACATTTGAGCCACAATACACAACACATTACATTTGACTCTATATTCGAGGTTCTAGATTCTAGATTCGAGCGAGTTGGAGAATGTTGGGCATTTATTTATAATGTGGTGTGGTGAAGGGAGACGGGAGATGAGAAGAAACAAGTGAGGCATAAGACTCTGCTGACGGTTGACTCTTGACTGTTGACATTGTATTTTGTATTTTGTACCATGTAAATATCAACCATCTGTACAATTTACAGTGTACATTGAAGATGGAGAAGGAAACTTACTTATTTGTAATGGTGAGACGCGAAGTGCAACAGAAGCTGGAAAGACATGAGACCCACCGCAGGAATATTTCCCGGCATCCCGCTTCTCCACTCCGACAATGACTAGTCGACTTGATGTGCTGAACAGAGATTTCTCCGTCTCAATGTTGATCCCACCACGAACCAAGGAATTTTCCTTCACCGGAATGTCATTGAAGAACCAAGTGACTTGTGGACTCGAAAGACCCGCATGAGTGATCACACAGGAAAAATTTAAATTCCTCGTCCCTTCCAATACTTCTACTTCTTGTGGACCCAAAATCCTCGCCTCCGTCACTAAACACAGTAGACAAAGACAAAATGAAAGACAAAGATCAAGATCAAGACACAGCTCATCATGTACTTGTTTTATTATTATTTTTAACTATCTAAAATATTACCCTAAAAATTTCAAACAGTAAGACAAAATTGTAAAAAATACGCTTAAATTTCCTAAATTAAAAAGTTTTTCTACACTTGGTTTTACGATGTAGACTTGTGCATACAAATACAAATACAAAGTTGCCCTCTTTTGCCTCCATTTTCTCTCCTCGGGAGAAAAACAAAAAAGCAAACACAAAACACGGAAAACCAAAACCCAAAGACGTCATTAGCGTCACCATCATTACCAACATCAGTGCCAGTGCAACAACCAACCACAATACCAAGGAAAACTCAGTACTTTGTACGTAAACGTATATGTAATGTGTATCTATGCTCAAGTCAAGTCAAAATATCTATTAGAAGGCACACTCAAACCGTCTGATATTTTCTCCTTTTTGTATGAAACTCTGCTTATTTGTAGTCTAGTGGACTCTTTCTAGTTTCTAGTATCTAGTGTGTACCATTTGGCCTTTTGATTTGGAGTGAAAGGAGACGTGAAAACCCAAGAGCAGAGTCAAGAAGTCAGAGTCAGGAAATTTGGACAAGGGAAATGATTGAGTAGTTTATAATCGTCCTTCATTATGTACATGAAAAGTCTGGAGTCTAGAATCTAGAGTCTGGATTCTGGGGTTTGGGGTTTGAGATTCCTTTTGACTTTGGTTTTGGCTTTGGATCCGAATCCCAATTCAGATTGATATGTCGACCATAATTTTTGCTGTGGTTTGCGGTATTTCCCCTCCAAAAACACACGCTCTTCAGTTAAATGAACCCTGATGAGAGAGAGAGAGAGGAATGAGCTAAATGTCGAAAAGCTCGATCCTCAATCCTCAGTCCTCAATACTCCCAGCAAGTACTCAATAATCTGACCACTGTTCTCTGTACAGTTTACAGTGCACATAGTTCCTCGCATGTTTTTATCATGAGAGAGGAAAATGTTGAAAACATGGGGATTTTTTACTTTCCCATGTGTATCAAACAGTTGTAAAAAATCCACTCTACATTTTACACGGTACATTCTATATTCTGTGTGTAAGCCAAATCTACATGTTTTTGTTATTCTCCTATAGTGAAATTACACAAAAATAATATTTCTTCATCTCCTTTACTCCTATGTGGAAAAGTATCTTGTAACGGTTTTTAATTCTGATGAAGATCCAAATCTTGAAATTCTAGAGTCTAGATTCCTGATTCTAGTTCAAGTGCAAGCAAAGCCAGAGAGAGACAGAAGGAAAGCGACAACTGCAGATGCAGAAATATTGTAAAATGTGATATAACTACTACTGTGAAATGAGGGAAAAAACCATGGAGTTAATGCATTTCTGGATTCTGGATTCTGGACATGACATTGATACGCTGTATTGTTTTCCACACTCTACACAGCCCATTTCACTGGAATATGCACATGCAATTCAAAATCTAAAGCAAGTGGCAACTGACTCTTTTGATTTCCGAGGAGGCAATTGAGCATGCAGTTGGTTTCTTATTGCATTTTCCTCCCGTTCTCACATCCATCCATCTCACTTGACCCTTGACTATACAGTGTATGTACTTCTACTGGTCAAATCAAATATGTTCCCTCGTCCTTCATTCTTCTCCCACATTCCACATGCTACATTACACATTACACGTTATGAAACATCTACATATTTTCACTCTTTTACACATTTTGTGCATACTATTGTGTTTGAACTCATAATAAAATAGATTAATATTTCAAATACTACGTGTGCATAATGGTGGGCGATTTGAATAAAGTCAAAAATCGTTATTTCGTAACGATTTTATATCGCCTTGAAAGTATAAATGCTTTAGGCTCCGGAAGCGAAGCTGACTACAAAAATCCTGGGTCGTGTTTGTCCATATTCATTATTCAAATGTACGCATTTTTAAAACATATCCAATAGTTAGGAAATTTGTCCACTAGATGGCACCACTAACGAGCTCAAAATGTGTTATAAATGTCCACTAGATGGCGTTACTTCTCAATCTGCACAGACAGTCATGATTAAACCGATTTTGATCTTCGCTCCCTAAAAATGGTGAAACTAATGAATTCTAAGGATTATAAATGTATCAAATTATCAGCCTTTACAAGCAAATTACACAAGAATGTTATTCCAGTTCGATTCCATCATTCTCCCTTTACCGTTTAGACACATGAGCTGATCCTCTCGTAAAATAATTGAGTGTAAAAATATCGGAAAATTAAAATAAATTGGAAATGGAAGCAGTCCATTTCATTCCGATGCAGTCCAATGATGAAGTCCAGGGGTATGATCAAACAATAGTGGGTTTGGGGGAGAAAAATCCATTTATAATTCTGTCAGCCTCAGCTTCGTCTACAAAACCATGCCATGCAATGTAGACCACTGACCATTGAGCATTCGCCATCTCCCCCTCGTTGTTTATATTTACGTCTTGTTTTCTTCATCATATCATCATCAGCATCAGCATTATCGTCATATTAGAAGGGGGAGCTTAATGTCGTAATGCTGAGAGATGAAATTGGAATCATCTTGCTTTGCTTTGGCATGTATAATGTATATTTTGTACTTTGGGCTCACATTGACGTGACATGGTTCGGTGCTTTCTCTTCATCCCCCTTCAAACCAATGTGTTTAATGACCAGCTCAATATATAATAATATAATATAATGAATCTTCTCCCGCTCCCCCATCATCATCAGCATCATCGTCATCACAATCTCTTCGCTTTCTACATATACATACTACATACTCATACTTTTCCTGCTTCATCATCAACATTGCATCATATTTGTTCCAGCTGAGAAGCAACCCACACATACACGTACAAGTTGAATTCTATCAAACTGGTCGAACATAAAAACCGTTCTCTGAGTGAAAGCATCCACTATCTACAATCCACATATAAAGCATTTAGATTTGGATTCACAGCAACTCAAAACTCTGAACAGAACTGGGAATAATGTTCATATTATTATTTAATCAGGGAAACTACAAGTACTACAAGTACATGAATATAAAATACAGTATTTTATACAGTTCACAGTATACCAATGTGTTTGACGTCATTTCACCTCGCAAGTTAAGTTTGTACAAAGTCAATGTCAATCCTATCAGAGGAAATAGTTTTCTCCAGCTCCAATTTCAGTCCGTGAGCTCTCCCTTGCAAATTTTAGGCTACAAGAAGAATCGGAATATTACAGAATAAAATAGGTCATATGGTGATCATCTCTTGATTTCCATCCCATTCTACTATATTTCCATAATCCTTGTAGATAAATGAGCGAGCTGAGCTTTCTCACTTTTTACTTCTCTTTTGCACTAAATTTAAAACATAACGAGTAACGAGAGGAATTCAAAATTCAAAGTCCGGGTCCATCAAAAGTATCCAGTTTCTATTCCAAATTTACAGAGCATATCCACCACCAAAAAAGCACTCAAAAAATGCTACAGCCGCTCATTTCAATCTCTTTGCCTCTTTTTCAAGGTTGAAACGGTAATTTCGGGTACAGTTTTGAAAACTGACGAAATAATCTGTGGTCTATCAGTAGTTAGTAGTTAGTAGTAAGTAGCAAGACAATGAACACAACCTCGGCATCTACAAATTAAATGTGTGAGAAAATGTCATTCATCTCGTTATGAAACCGAGTTGAATTTTGAATTATGCACATGAAACACTTGAACCAATTTCATTTTTTTCGTCATATTTTTAGTGCTGGTATAAAAAAGGGTAAATCAGGTTGTCAACGTCAAATTCGGCTACATTTGTCCTTGAATTCCGTTGATTGTTTGATATTTGGTACTTGGATTCAGATTCAGATTCAAAGTCAGAGCCAGAGCCAGAGTCAGAGTCAGATGCGTCATTAATAAAGATGAAGAAGTGCACCATCTCACATGTCTGTCAACAGTGTTCTAGCTTCTAAGACGAGGATGAAAATGGAAATGAGACCAAAATCCTGATGACTGACGTTACACAAGTCGCGACTGATGACGGACAAATGCACTAGTGAAATGATGAGACGATAAAACTAGACATGCAGAATTTAGAACGTAGAATCTAGAATCTAGAATCAAGACATAAGAAAGAGTGAGTGAATGATAGAACAAACGGAGATATTAAATAGGCACTAAATTTAACATGAGAGCTTGAGGCTGGAACCATAGAAAATACGGATGTAGCTGTCCAAAATCATAATATAGAAATAGAATTTTACTATACACATCTGAATTCATTTAGTCCAAAACTCCAACTCCAACTTTCACCATTACCGTTCACAATCCTTGAAATGAACATGAATATTTCTCTCTATTCTGTATTGGAAGTTAGACAAGCAGGAATACATTGAGCATTGAGCAGTACTTGCCCACTTCCATTTCCACACTTTGTCCATTTAAATCTTGACAAATTTCTCCACTTTCACTCCCAAACTCCCAAACTTTCTCTTGCTGGTTTCATTTACATAATATTTTCCATAGATTTATGTCCAACTCAGTTCATTTCAAGTCCTTGATCATGCTTGTGTATTGAGGATTGAGGATTGGGGATGTTGCTGTAGTAGTTGTCTTTCTCGGTGGTACTTTTTAGCATGTTGAAAATAGAAAGTGGATTTGCATCCAATCCCTATAGATTATAAATACATGGTACAATGTACATTGTACATGGTATAGTGGATGTGGTCTAACCACGCAAAGGAAATAGAATATCAAATATCCGTACAAGTTCATCCTTCATATCAACTCGGTGAATGCTGCTGAGGGATCCTGCCGGATGAAATTCATATTTATTCCGATTTCAAATCCCATCACGCACTTTGCGTATTACATTTGAATTCAAAATTCATATAGTCTAGAATCTAGAGTGTAGAGTGTAGATTCTCTCTCTTGTCTCTGACTCTATTCCATTTCGACCTCACTGGTATTTGCCGTCTTTTGAATTTAAATTTTAATTAGTCACTACTTTCCCTCCCGCCACGTCCACACATCTTCATCCACATTTATATTGTTTTATCTCATCATTCAAAATTCAAAGGGACAGGAACTAATTAATACGACAGTGTAGAGTGTAGAATGTAGAATGTAGAATATCAGTTGGCCCTGTTGAGAGGGAGATAGTGAGAGAGAGAGTGCATACTAATTCCAAGTTTTATTCCACTACCTTCAATCTCATATCTAAAATCTAAAATCTAGAATCGAGAGCTTAGAATCTACGGATACGTTTACAATTTCTCTGATATTTGGTATCCCGTATTTTCTATTATCCTTCAATTTCAATAGGGTGTCAATACTGATCATGGGAAATTTCCTATGCAGACTGTAATTTACCTTTGGGTTTTGCGTCCACGTTTGAATCCAGTTGAAGGGGTGATGATGAGTCCACTCCATGAATTCTCCAGCCCGCTGCTTTCATCTTTGAATCATCGCTCAGAGAACCTATAATTCAAATATACAAGTACATGTATAAAATCAAGGGCAAGTTCACATTAATCATTTAAAAAATCCCACCGCACGGCTATAAGCTTTCCTCGCACACTAAAAGCACACACTTGAAAAATTTCCTGGAACTGTAAATCAATTTACCAAAATTACAATTTATTTTTTGTAATGTGTGTAGTCGGAAATCACTAGTATTTTTATGCTGCTTACTGCTTTTCTTAGTAGATCCGAAATTGAATGGAATTGGAAAGAAAAAGAAAAAGATTGGGAAATGATCTCTATTTACAAAAATCAAATATCAAATCTGGTAGTTCGTGGGAATAACAATAATTATAAAATTATAAAGCTGAGAGTTGAGAGTTGAGTGACGAGCTGAGCTGCTTGTGACTTTGGTAACAAAATCAGTAAAACTACCAACATTTCTCTGTTATAATTGAGAAGAAAAAAGGAAAAGCTCTTGACTCCTGACTCTTGATTCTTGACGCTGTAACTGCTACTCTAAATTAAAACACGAGTCTAGAGTCTAGAGTCTAAAATCTAAATTCTAAAGTCAAACTACAGCTCGTGGAAGAGAGAAAAGTTTCAACATTTTCCCTATGAATTTAGAACAATGTCAATATGTCACTCTCGTTTTCCTCCTCCGCTCCTTTGTTTTCTTGCATATTCCATTCAAATTCATTTCGCACGTGTCGAATGTGAGTCAAACATGTTTTCTTTGAATAAAGATCTTAGTTTTGTTTTAATTCCTCGTCCTTTCTCCTCAATTTGAATGTTACTCAACTCTCAAATCTCGTGCTCAAAGTCTCAAAATTCAATACTTTCTCCTATTCTTTCTCATTTCCTCATCTCCCCTTTCCCTTTGTCTCCCATCTAAATTCATTTAATTTTTTAAGGAACAGCAGGAAAACTATTGTCAAAATAATACCATAAATTTATCATGTTTGACATTTGACATTTGGCGTTATGGCGTTTTGAAAAGTGAATGCATGTTTGACTACTGAGTTTACAAGTTTGGCCATAAATAATTTCAAAATGTTGTTTATTGTTCAACTTACCAAATACTATGAGGTACAAGGTTGCCGTCATCTTTGGTTCAGTATTCACCTGGAATATTAAAGATAACAATCATTTTTTTAATGTTTATTCACATTTTTCTAGGATTTATTCAAATTTCAATTGCAGTTGTACAACTTAAAACGAAGAATGGAACAACGGAACAGAGTAGTGGATTCCCAAAGCAGAAGGCAGAATGCAGAAGGCACGAGGCAGAAAGCATTAATAATTATCATTTAAATCTGATAAATAGCTCACACGGGATCACCCGGAGTTTCAAGAGTTCCGGGGAAAGTGATTTAAGGGTAAAAATAGAGCGTGAATAATGGGAAGGAGAATACATGTATGTAAGTATGTATGTATGTATGTATGTAGGCTGGATGCTGGATGGAATAAAAGTGAATTAGATTGGAATTTGGAATTTGGGTTCAGATTTAGATTTGAATTCGGATTCGGATTACCTGACACTCGTAGGCTCCCTGGTCGTCACCTCGTACTGTGGTGATTTTGAGCGTCCAGGAGTTGTACAGTTTGCCCTGACGCAGAAGACTCACTCGCGGATCACTGGTATAAACGTGATTCCCAGATGTCAAGATGTGCAGATCCGATCTCCGTATCCAAGACACCTGTCAAGGCCACACAAGAACAAAATAAAGAGAAAGTCAGATTGAGTGAAAGAGAGAGAGAGAAAACATGTAGCTAGCTTAAAACAGTCAAGACTCGAGTGTCGAGTCGACACTAGACACTAGACACTAGACTTTAGACAGTATGTAAAATTTAGAGACAAAAGAGTGAGAAACTCTCTCTCTCTTTCGGTGACTCTGTCTATTAAAACCACCATCAAAAACCCTGATTTCCATTTGTAATTGAAATCCTTAGAATTCAAAGTTAACTTTCACACTTTCATCACTTTCTACAAAATCTCCATTTCCTCCTCATTCCATCAACTTTCCAGTTTCCAGGTATCTAAAATGCACAATGTACTATTTACATGTATCACTGTAGCACAATGTAGTGTAGTGTATTAAGTTTCTTCACTGCTACATACTATGGGTAGTGTGTATTCTAGTATTCTACCAACTTTCACAATTCATGGTTTGACTTTTGTCTCTCGACTTTTCTCTTTTGTCTTCCGATTTTTCTCCACTCTGCTGTAAATTTATTTTAATCCCAAGCGCAGCGCAGCTACGAATTAAACTCAAATTGAATTTGAAAGGCTTATTAATTATTCCTTAACTTTTTAACTAACCCAAACTAAAGCACATGATCATTTTTTCATCATCCATTTTCACTCATTAGGTATTTTTTTCCTCGATTCAACTTTCAACATTCAACACTCCAAACGTTTGTTTTTACACGTAGAAAGTAGAATAAAAATGCATAGAATATACGACAAAACTGGATGTCTAATTCATAATTCAAAGCTCAAAGCTCAAAACAGTTGCAGATTTTTTAAGTAGCAGCCCATTTTTATACCCCAAATATTTGTCGAATACCGAACCCAGGAAAAAACCACAACAACTTGTTCCTCGGAGAAAATTCCTCAAAACTAGAAGATTAGAAAAGGCCCATTCGGATTGTAAAATCGCAGTAGTAATCGTCGACTCGTTAAAAATCCGACTCCGAATCTGAATAAGAAACAGAAATTACACAGCAGTAACCAAATTGAAAATGTATATTAGTAAATCTCAAATGTAAAAACTCGCGGTGGAGTGCGCTCTCCTTTTTTCCCCACTACTTTGCACCCTTCAGCACTGAGCATTGAGCATTGAGCATGGGACAAAATATTAAGTACATTTGGACATGGACATTTGGAGAAACCAAGAGGAAAATAGAGCGAGTTTTTTAGAGACTTGAAGCAGAAATAGCTGCACTTTTATTCCCACACCCGCTGGCATCCCTCACACGACGAAAGCGACCAAGACGACGAAACACAGCAGGATCCTTTGAAAAGGATGCAAGATGTAAGAAAATGGTGCGGTGTGTATACATAGTGTGTCTAGTGTCTAGTGTGTAATGTGTAACGTAAGAGAAAATGGGCCTGTGGAATTCGATACGAGTAAATTGAGATCCTATTTCTACTCTTTTGCTCCTGTGGAGCCACCAAACATGTGTAATATGTATAGATAAATGATATGTGAATTTATATACACATTTCAGATTTTAGGTATACATTTATTTTTTCTGTCCACCTCCTCCCGTTTTCCGCTCTTCTGTTTAAAAGGCTAGAGTCTAGATTCTAGATTCTAGATTCTAAAGTCTAGAGTCTCGAGTTTAGAAAATAGAGTAAACATTATACGTATATTCATAATATTTCCATTTACCATTTACAACCCAAAGATCTCTCTAAACACCATTTAAATTCCACCATCAAGTAAACTCGTCCGATAGGAATAAACATAAACATAACAATAACAATAATAATAACTAGTATAAATAAAAACATCTTATCAAGAAAAAGCACGAGACGCTATTTTCTTGATTGTAGATTGTAGATTGTAGATTGTAGGATTTTTTCAAACCTTTTCCTGTTTTAAACAATGCCATCTGTATTCTAAAAAGTACTTGACAAATCCTGTTAATATCTACAATCTACAATCTACAAGCTCTAAACAATATTTAAAATTCAAACAGATAACACATGTTTTAAATCCATTCATAGACTAGAGATTAGAGACTAGAGATATTGAAAATTTAAAAATCGTCCATCATTAATCATCACATTCCATTTACTGACATTTGATATTGCTTGGTAAAAACCTAGAAATTAAAGGTTTTAGGTACACCAGACAGATTACTTTCATCTTGGCAAAAATACATGGAAAAGAAAGTGCTTACAACTCCCAATTTGGAATTTGGAGCTGCGATACTTTCACCATTTTTCCAAAAGTGGTGTAAATTGAGATTTGAGAGTTGAGAATTGAGAATTACTGTCTGTTGATTGTCGGTAGTAAAAGAATTTAGAGAAAATACGGCAAGTGGAGAGTGGGGAAATGAAGAAATTTGAACATTTTTTCTCGAACCTTAGAGTGGATACAGTATAGAGTACAGAGTACAGAGTAGTGTGAATTGAACAAGTGACAAGAGAAAAATGGTGAGAAAGATGCATCAGAGTTCAATTTTCTTTTATTATGATACCTCATAAAAATTGCAGTTTGCACTTATGGAGCAGTGCCAAAAGTGATTTTGAGAGGCAGATCCAAAGGCAGAGGCAGAAGTAGAGACAGGGGAAAGAGAGATGGCCATTGAAAAAGATAGACAAAGAGAAAGAGAAAGAGAGTAGAAAATCCTGACCAATGCTCAATGCTTTCCATTTTGATCCTCGTGATATAACTAACCCACTTACTTCGCGCCCTACTCTCGCTGCAAATCGAACACTTCTCTCATTTTAAACCCGGACATTTTGCACTGGAAAAATTGCAATTGAGTCTAGAGTCTAGAGTATAGAAAGTAGAATCTAGAATCTAGAATCTCGAGTCAAGTGTGTGCTTGTGTCTGCCCACTGTCCAAAGTCCAAAGTCTAAAGTCTAGAGTGTCTTTTTTTGCACATTTCACTCCAGAAAAAATATTAAGAGAGAAAGGTGAAATTTCTGAGAGGAGCCTTTTCTTCCGCTTTTGCTTCCAATTTCCAATGGACGAAAGAGAAAGTAAAAGAGACTTGACAAACTTCACCGGCCTCCTCATCTTCAAACAGCTGCAGCTACATATGACATATGACACATGTCATTTGACATACATAAAAGCATCAGCCGACTGGCGAAACAACAAGAAACCGAACCAGAACCAGAAAGAGGAGAAGATGGGCAAGTGGACAAAATGTTCATTTACTGATATCTACTCCCGTCATTTTTTTTGCACTAGATCAGAACCGAGTTATCTGCAGAATGTCCAGTGTACAATGTACAATGTAGAATGGCCTCAGAAAGATGACTTGTGACTGACGGGAAATAGAATAACATGGGCAAAATGTGTACAGGACGAGTTGCGACTTGGACTCTGGAACTCTAGATCAAAAAGTGAGAAGCTGAGGATGTGACAATGTGTCGATTTTAGGCGGAGCTCTGCCACTCTTCGGTGTTAAAATGAAGATGCATGGACAATGTACAATGTAAATTGACACAATATTTGATTTGGAGCATCGACTCTGGAGTCGAGAGTCGAAAATGTGCATATTCTTGGGCAATTGGAATTTGGAGGATTGAACGAGTCCCCAGAAATTTCTTTTCCCATGTCCCATTCTCCTGGAAATTCCAGATGTAGAATATAGAATGTAGATAGGTATGCCTTGACTCCGATTGGTTTGGTCTGGTCTTCAAATCCCAATGAAAATGAAGAGAGGAAAAAATTGTCAGAGTGGCATTTCAATTTGTCTAGACTCTAGATTCTAGATTCTAGATTCAATTGATTTTCCGTATGGAAGATTTTTATTTTTTCTCCTCTCTTTTCATTCCATTTCATTTCTTTGGAATCTTGCGCATTCTTTTTTTTATCTCTGTCTCTCGTGTCTTGAGTCTTGAGTCTTGTGCCCACACATTTTCCCATGGCTTCAATCTGAAGGAATAAAATCAAATCAAATTTTTCATTTTTACCCCCTTGTCAACTTGTCTCTGGATTTGGATTTGGATTCGAATTGTGACGGCTCCAAATGTTACGCATTTCTTCTATACACACACACACTTACAACAGCGGCAGCAGATAAAATACAGGCAAGAGACAAGACACAAGGTTGTTGAATGGTGGAAGAACAGAAGAATGGTGAACGGTGAATGGATGATTTTTACTTGAACCTGCTCCACGACTGACAGAAGAAGAAGAAAAACAGTGGACAAATTTTCTCCACACCAAAAGACGATTTGTGGATTTGTGTGGGGGGAAAAGTAGAAAATTTGTGACCTTCTTTCTTTGGTGAGTTGAAAGGAACGTATTATCTGTTTTTTCACTCTTTCACTCCGACTCGGACTCGGACTCTGCTTTTTCTTGCTTTTTCTTGATAAATTTATGGGCTTGCTATTATTGAGCCATTTGCTCAGAGGGACTTGTGGAGGGGAAAGAATGAGAGAAAGTACCAGGAGACAGCTCTGCTTTCTTGGACTGAACTTTCTCCTGGTCAGACTTTCTCCACACACATGTACAATGTACAACATATGGGATTGTGGAGTGTGGAGCGTAGATAGATACATATGGACATGGACAAAGTCAAAGACAAAGAGAGAGAGACAGTGTCCAAATTATCCTGGGAGACTTTGTCATGGCTTTCACCACACACATGTGAATCCAGTGTCTAGTGTCCGCCTTTACCGTACACTGTAATGTCCCATGTTCAATCGTTGGCGTTCAAAGTTCACCAAAACCAGAAGCAGAAGCAGAGGGAAAAAACTCAAGAGTTTTCTCTACCCTGACCCTTGCAGAAAAAGCGGATGAACACTAAGAAAAGGACCGAGTCTGCCACACTCCTGACTTAGGCTTTGGCTGTTCCGACAGATATGAAACCAACCGACAAGAGAAGGGAGAAAAGCCGCTCTCATTCCAAACATTTTTTCACACTGATAAATTGTTTCAAGATTTCTCAAATATTTCTAAATATCCATCGACTTTTACAAAAGGCTGAATCTTGGATCTTGGATCTCCAGACTTTTCCGCATTCTATAAGAAATCCAGATTTCGGCTTTTGGATCTCGGATTTCATGTGGTAATTCAAGAATTAGGATCAGTCCTCCCGGTATCTCAGGATCCCTCTTGATTCTTGATACTTGCTCATCTTAACATCCCTCTCTCCCGTTTGTCATGATTGGCGATGGCAGAAATGGCTATCACAAAATCATAAAATTTACTCTATGTCTGTCTGTCATTTTTTCTCTTAATTTTTTTCAACTTGTCCAATTTCTAACCCCCATTTGTTCTTGCCTTTACCCTAAGCTGTCAATTGTCAATTGTCAATATTGATCTCAACGTGTCACTAAAAAGGATAACGCATAGGAATACAATATACAATATATCATGTTCAATCATAGAAAACATGACAAATTTTATATGTATCGTGTAACTTTTTGAAGGAATGTCAAACTGACATAAATACGGGTAATCAATAATCATGTCGGTATTTTTATTATTTTGGCCTTTTAAGTTCCTCTTTTCTAGCTTGTTTTGAAGGTTGAAAGCAAACACATCAAATTTCAAATGTCGAATGTCAAAGGTATTTTAAAATGGAAAATCAGCATTTTCTTACCATGTACGATTTAGGAGACTCCTCCTAAAAACATTCAACATTGAACACTGAACACTCAACAGTTCAACGTCATATGTGGATTTTACACGGTGGGGTGAATAATAGAATTACTTTTCAAGTTTACTTTTCCTCAATGCTCAATGATTGACAGGAGAAGAATATAAAATAAATGTGCAGAGAGCAGACAGAACATGACAAGAATGTAAACATGCCATGATCCATTAGTCAGTTTTCACTAGACTCTAGACTCTAGATTCTAGACTCATCATCAATAACTTTTGACAAAATGATCACACTCCGATCCAGTCAGTCATTTCGCTTCCAACTTGAAACTTTTGCAGGCACTTTATGTAGGTCTTCAACTCCTCCTCTTTTTATTATCTAGTAACTTCAACAATTGACACCAAATACCTTGTTGAACAACAAGACGAAGTGTAGGTGTTTTTTAAACTTCAAAGCCATACGTAATGCATTTTCAATGCTCAAAACTCAAAACTTTCCCTTTAAACCAAATTTGAAAGAAAACCTTACATTTTTTGAGGAATTTCATTGATATTTATGTTTTGACTTTTTTACTTTTGGCTACAGCTAGTTTTGCAGCAAGAATGTTTCTATTTTCGTCTTATTTTGGAATCTACTTTCTGTTCAAAATGGAGCAAAACGAAAGGTGAAAGTAAAATTGATCCAAAAGATGTTCATGGTGCAAAATCATGTTTATTTTGCAAAATTTGGCATACACAGCAGTTTCTTACAAAATTTCATCGAGCAATAAGCACGAATCATGATTCATGATCAATGGTTTAATTGTAAAATCTGTCCATCAGTTTTTTACAGATTACAGAAAAATTTCAACTGTCTTGATGATTCTGATGGCAACGGAATTATTTTTCAAACGACAAGGATTATGCACAGATCATTTTTAAATAAAATGTTTAGCTGAAATTCAATATTTTCAAAACCAAAATAAATATTTTTGAGGAATGCCATGTAAATGCAAAGGAATTCCCAAGCTTCCAACCACTAACTTATTTTGTGTTTGACAATATTTACAAACTCGAGGTCACATTCAGGTTCATGTTCTATTCTCAGTGTCTCAATTCACAGTTTGATAGTAGTGGGAAAGTAGTCATTGAACCCTTGGTGAGTTTTTAAGTGAAAAGTCTAGTAGTTGTTCCAATGTTCCATGTTTGTGTTGTCGTCTTCATTTAGGTCTGAATCTGAATCGAAGGATAATCATTGTTTGATTGTCATCGCTCACCTCACTCTTTCTCTCTCTATCTCTCTCTCTGTTTTTCAAGTGCATGGAGAAATGGGTGAATGGGTAAAAGTAGACACAGGAAAGTAAACTAAAAGAGCGGGAGAAGAGAGAAGAGAATTGATTTGTGTATGTCTGAGTTGAGCTGGTTGAGTTGAGTTGAGTTGAGGGTGAAAGGAAAATCGAGTTTCGGAAATGAAAAAAATCCTGATGCTGATAACTAATGATCGGCGGAGAAAATTCGGGTTCATTTTTCTTCTTTTACACACGAGTAATACAGCTAGTACATTGTAGGAATTGTCTCTATTCTATATGCATGTCCACATTTATAGTATTGTATATATTCATGTGCTTTGAGTAAATTAATGAAGGATGGCTGATGGCTCTGGCTGTCTGGTGTCTAGTGGCTGCTGTCCTTTTTCTTTAACCATATGAACTAAAAACTACAAAGGACGATGTGCATACAGAGAATATGTGAAAAGTGAAGAGATCCTCAGTCTCAAGTCTCAAGTGCCGAAGAGAACTTTGTACAATGTACAATGCACAATCCACTTTCAATCCTCTCTGCGTCAAACTACAAACATACGCGTAAATCTAAATGTACACGTATGTGTTGGTCTGAAAGAGTTACAGAGTGAATGGGTGAATGAGTGAAAGTGAATAGTGAATACAGAATAGAAGTATAGTGGAAAAGTTTGCTTTGTCTTGATTCTTGAACCAGTGCAACATGGTTTTATTTAATGCTTGCACTCCTCACTTTTCCTTTTGTTTTATGTACTTTGCATCACTATGGACTTTGAATATACACTGTACGTTGTACACACATGCAATATGCAGCTCACAAATAAGTACAAGTAATAGGAATAATAATAATAATAATAATGTGTACTTTCTTCTTTCATTCTCCCCTCGACTCATTGTTTCATGCATTTCAATATCGAATACATACTCTCACTCTCATCCAGTCTCCAGTCTCCAGTTAATGAGGTCTCTGCTCTATCCCTTGTTTTCTCAGTTTCTCAAACCTTGTTCTTCTTCTGTTTTTCTTCTCATTTATTAAAACACATTTACTATACGGAGGTTTGTTAAGGAATAAACGGGCACATATCACCTCGATTTGATCAAAAAATGAATGTTTAATGTGTATTAAATCTAATTAAAAAATTCAAAAGTCGAGTCTGGAAAGAATAGCAAGGACTTTGTCACCATGGCTACAACGACTTTTGTTGAAATTTAAATGTGTTTGAGGTTTTAGATGTTGAGCAATATGAAAAGCCTGCAAGTTTTTTGTATAGAAGAGTAAGGGTTTAAAAACTGTAATGCCCGGGTATTCCCTAGATCGTAGATGAAAGGTAACGGCAAAACGGACACTTTCTTGCAAATTTTGTCTAGTATCTCGTATCAAGTGTATTGTGTATGGCGTATGGTCTACAGTCTACGGTGTCGTACAATTTTCATTTCAATTTCTTCTAATGCTGCTTTTCAGTTCCTTTTCTTGTTCTTCATCCATCTTTCCATCTACGTCTCCGTCCTCGTCTTTGTTCCCTCTATTTCCTCCATATACAAACATAATATACATACATAAATATATGTAGATAAGATACAGGGGTTCAGTAGATGTGACAACTTTCACTCTCCGGATTTTTGCACACAAACTCCCTCGCCTTCATGCTCATTTTATATACATGTGTAATGTGTATGCTTCTGTATAGCTCTAAGCAAAAACTAGACTCAAATTTCGTACTACTTTATTGTCAAACTTTAGTTGTTACTTTCTCCTTCTGTCCTAACACTTTTCATCCTCCTTCCTTCACCCTCTACTCCTCTTTTACTTTCTTATACACTTTTACTTTCACTTTTGCCATGGTTTCCCCGTTACTTCTACCAGTACCAGTTCCAGCGCCAGTCAGTACGGTTGCTGTCATCGTGGTTCTCGCTCTCACTCTCCTCTTTTCTTCTGCTAGTTTGGCAGTACTTTGGCGCTTTTCTTCCACATTCTACATTAATTAATCCATGATTTGACTAATTGTGCATGCCGACGTTTTCTCAATATTCTCACATACACACACAAGCACTGATCAATCCCGTACATTAGTTTAGTTTACTTTTGATATTCTGTCTTCTCCACTGTCTCAAGTCTCCAGTCTAGAGTCTCGGATTCCAATTAATTTTGAAAATTCATGCACATGGACCTACGTACGTAGATATGTACATATTTTGATCATTACATTCAAGAAAATGAGTGACAGGAAGTAGAGAGAAGGTTTTGGGGACAGAATTCAAGTTATTACATGAAATGCTGATGACTATGACAACGTCGATGCCGATGCGGATTTTTGACATTTGAAAAATATATTAAAAATCTAATTGTGTGTAGACTCCAGAGTATAGATTCAAGCTACATTTTCCCGTCTCCCCATTCTCTAAACTTTTAGAACTAGAAGAAAACGAAGCAGACGCTTCTGTTTATACAAGAGTTTCAAACAATTTAGTACGCCGTTGACTAAATGTACAAAGTTTTTCATCCTGTCACAGACAAATGTCTCTTTTTTATCAAGTGCATTGAGCACCGAGTCTTGAGATTTGAGACTTAAAACAAATTTTAAACGGAACGATAAAAAAAATAAAAACGTGGAAGAGGGCAGAGATTATTAAAAAAAAATGTGTATTTCTTGGACACCAATAAAACCGAATTTCTCAATACCAATCCCTAACAAACCCAACACCGTCTCTTGATTTTTTAACCAATTACACTAATGTTAAACAACTCCATACTAATCCCAACCACTCCCACATCATTCCAAACAGTCCACAACAAACCAGTTACGTTTTCACCAAATCACATTACTTTCCTCCAAGTTTGCCAAGTTTGCATTCCGACTGCGATTGGTAGACACTGGTAGACACTGGTAGACATTTGTAGACACTGGTAGACGTTGGTAGACATTGGTAGACGTTGGTAGACACTGGTAGACATTTGTAGACACTGGTAGACGTTGGTAGACATTGGTAGACGTTGGTAGACACTGGTAGA
>JAQGBH010002677.1:0-23162 GCA_034698265.1 Sminthurinus aureus
TACTGAATACAGGAAACTGTGAAGATTGTAGATTGTAGATACATTTTACATGATGGTTTGATAGTTTGCATTTTTTTCACACAGTTTGTGATTTGTGATTTGTTCAGGAGTTTTGGTGCAAATATTTTGGACCATTTTATTTTATTCTTGACAACGCGACCCAATTCCCAATTCCCTTATCACTTAGCATTTATATTTAGCATGAAGGATGCATAAACTATTACAGAAATCTGCTTATTTGTCTGCTTTTGTCATAGTTTAATCCCATGCATCATGAAAGCTTCAAAAAATACTAATAATTTGTTCCTGTTTAATTAAAGGTCGTGGCTTTTGACTTTTGATAAGCACTTTGATTTGCATCATGTACATTTGTATGACACTTTGTATACTTAAAGAATTCAGTAAACTTTATAGCTTTTACCTTTGCATTTCTTTTCCGTTTAACACAATCAGCCGTCAACTATTAACCGTCGACCATCAATTTAACAATAATGTTGTGGGGTTTCAGCTGAATCAATTGTACTTGTTCTACAAACTGCCACTATCATATTTTTGTAGTGATGGAAACTCATCTCTACATTATTCACTGTGCATTGTACATTGTGCATTAACATAAAGTCTACAATCTACAAAGGACTTGTAATAGAATAAATGTATGACTTTTCCTAATTAGATTTTGTTCAGGCTTCATTTATTTAACTCAATGCTCAAGGTTTCACGGCTCAAGAAAGTGGAAGACGAAGCTGTGTAGAGAGTAGAGTACAGAGTGTGGATATTTCACTTGTCCTGTTACAATTATTTTACCAAACATTTCCAAGGCTTCGTCTGGTCTGCCTACTGAACATCCAAAACCCAAAACTATGGAAATGGAAAATGGACATGCATAAAACAAAAGATATGGAATATTATAATACTAATGACTTTTGAGTGCAGAATTCAGTGACTTTTCTTGATGAATACAAATACATGGTGTGCAATTTGTACATATATTTAGTATACTAAAATGTATTTTGAATTATTAGAGGAATTCGAAATTGAAGCCTAGAAAATGCACCGTCCCAATTCCTTTTGTCCTACTGTCCATGGTCGTGTCGTTTGTATTGTGCTTTTTACTTATTGTTAGATTGTACGTTGAAAATAGGTAACAGTGTACAACATAAAATGAGAATACAAATTGTTTCGAAATTATAGTCATTTTTCAATGCCCAATACTCCAACATTCCACTCGAATCTAGAATCTCAAATGTACAAATTTTATTTTTGAGCAAATTTAATAAGCTAAACATTTGTTTTTAATTCTGATGAACCTTGTCTACAAGTATTAATATCATGCTCCATCTTATAATATTTATTACATTTTCCAAACGAGAGATAAACATGATTTAGTTTTGACCGTCCACTTTGCAGTATCCAGTATCTGATATTGATTCTGTGTCTAATGTCTAATGTCTAAAACCCCTATTAAGATGTTTTGCCAAGTCAGGGATTTGATTATTGATTACCCAATCTTCCAATTTCTAATGCGTCATATCCTCAGTTAGTCTCCTAAATACTGATGGATTAAAAATTAAAAATCACAAAGAAACATGAGACGATAGAATAACCAAGGCACGAAGTGTCTTTTTTCATCTTCCATCGCCATGGACGATGGCGACTTCATCATTCATCATGCTGTTCGATAAAACAGTGAGGAAAGACGACTGATGACTGACTCAGAACTGAAATTTGATACCCGTACCTAACACATTTGACATTTAATTTTAATGTCAGAGCCTGTTTTTAACTCCACGTCAAAATTGTTCATTTTACGTTTTCTCTCTGTATCAGACTTCAATCGTCAACGGACTGAAACAATTCAAAAACATTGCAATAAGCACTGTAATTCACAAGTTATAATCACAGTCAAACTTAAAATAAAGTATGACTCACTACACATTTTGCGTCCCATTTCCCCAGTCCTTGCCTAAATAATTCTTTAGTTCCAATTAAGATATCCCTTCGACCACAAGGCTTTTGGATTTATCTGTATTAGTTATCACACAGCCCCAGTAACAAAACAATACAAACAGAAAACAAAACTCGTCAACATACATTTCCTTTTTGTGATTTTCCACGTCGTTTATTTCTTCAAGCTCGTACACATTCCATTTCATTTTGTGTTTATATGTTTAAAATATAATTCGTGATTCCTCATTACTTTTAAAAATACTATTCGAAGTACTATTTACGGTGGTTTGAGCGGATTTTATTAAATTTAAAGTGTGCATTTTCTTCAAAGTATTTGCTATTTAATTTTTAGTTTGGTACATTAAGC
Organism: Sminthurinus aureus; assembly: GCA_034698265.1. NCBI lineage: Eukaryota > Metazoa > Arthropoda > Collembola > Symphypleona > Katiannidae > Sminthurinus > Sminthurinus aureus. The sequence continues at coordinate 2,315 of JAQGBH010002677.1, forward strand.
ATTGAGAGTGAAAATTCTGAAAACAGAGTACAATAATCTAAACGGCTAGACAGTAAAACTTTCAGTGAAAATGAAGTTTAGGCAGATTTTGACTTGGGCAAATTTTGTGAGTCTGAATAAAATGCATAGATTTTTTTCAAATTTTCGAATAATTTTGTACATAATTCATGAAAAAATAAACAATACAAAATACTTTACAATATTTTATGTACCTGTACTGTATATAACGTTTAATTTTTCCCGACAGGTATTTAATGTGGTATGTTGGGTATGGATTACCTGTGCGTACTGCGGCGGTAGCGAGGATGGGGCTGAAAACCGCACTGCTATAATGTGGTTTGTTCTTCTTGGGTGGATTATTGGTAAATTATTTAGCTCTTTTAATTTTAATTTAGTTAGTTAACTAACGAAACCAACAATGCATTAATTACCAAGTTTTTACCCTCTACCTTTACAACCAATTGAAACGGCGTATCCTCTACTTATTATCCACAAACATATTTATTTATACACAGGAATGGCGTTATTGGAAATCCACACGTCACTTGAGCTAATCCGTTTTGTTTACCTTTTCAAGGTGAGAAACTCGTTTACAAAAAGTTCTAGTCAAATCAGTCAACATTTAAAAAGATCACAAATATTGGATAGCGTGAGGTCGACGTGCATTGATTTTTATAATATTCTTCTTTATCCCTTTTTATGTATGTATCTGTATCTGTATTTTGTAGGAGAATGAGAGTGAAACAATCTTTGACTATTGGATTCTTGTTCAACTTTATGGAATAATTCTTGTGAAGATGACAAACATGGCCTTTTACTTTGGAAAATCTATTTCAAGTCTTCTGGTATTTCAATTTTTGTTCATCTGGAAGTTTCTGGTTTTGGGGTGGATGGTTTACCGTGTGTACCCGAAAATTAAAATGTTAAGCAAGTCAAGGGCTGCAGAATTCATGGAAGTATGGAGGCGAGTCAGATCATCAGGAATTAATGAAGCTCTATCGGAGGATCAACAAGCAAATGACTAAGAACGTTTTGCTTTGACAAGTACAACATCAAATCAAAATTTTTCTTTTTACTTTTTACCCTATTTTTAAAAAACTCCTCCATTGAGAGAAAGAAACATTTGGAGCCAAACCACCAGCTCTCCGTCTCGAAAGTATAATAATATAATATAAAAAAAATCCAGGAAAAACTAAGAGAAACTGGAACTGAAAGTTAAAAACAATATTCTGTGTATTTTTCAAAAATAAAAATAATTTTTATTGACACCACCTTCAAATACTTTACCTATTTTCCTATTATAGAAAAAATAAACACTAAGCTAACAAAAATTTTAAGCAATAAAAGTAAACCATTAAATTAAATTAAATTTCTTTTACAAACAAACTGAGGACTTGAGCAATTTTTTTTAGTTTTTTTCTACATTTTCAAAGAAGATACCCAACTCAAATTATTTACTTAAAATACTGTAATTTTTTTGTAGCGGGCATTTTGAATTTTTTTCCAGTCTCTTGACTTTTGAAACATTGTCACTGGCAACGGATTCCACGGTTTTGTCTTTTAGCTTCTAATTTCTAATTTCATACTTACAAATTTTGGGTCCTTTTTCATCACGCAACTGCATAAATTTAATTTCAAAATTTATTTACTAAAATGTAGCTCATTTTCATAAGCAAAATTAATAGCATTTAGAAATTGATACAAAAGTTTTTGAAATTAAGCTGTAGTATTTATTTTTCTCCCTGTAATTTTACACAGTTGAAATTCTACTTGTACATGAACAATTAAAGAGAAAAGTTCTTCCAAAACACGAGTAAATCCGCTCAGTTCTCAATATTTCCCGTATTTACATGTGCAGAATTCAGACTATAGATTAAAACAGAAGGATCTAAATCTAGGTTCTAGAATCTAGATTCGTGTATTTACAGGCGAATGCCTTCATTCCTATTCCGATTCCGGTTGATTTAAGTTCTCCAATCTCCAACGGATTCCATGCAGTGATTCGGAATAATAAACAGATTCCGTTTCTCCAGTCTTCTGTCTAGAATCTAGAATCTCTAGTCCTTTGTAACTGTTCTCCGGCCTGGAATTTGCATTATTTACATAGAATTTTGTTGGTTTCCATGTCCTTTCTGCAGAATTCAGATTTATTCATGTATGGGCTCTTTATTATTTACCCATTTATTCCACATCCAACTCCACATACCACATTCTCACATACACGTGTCACTGTGATTGTGAATTGTGAAAAGTAAAAATGTGAGGGAAAGTTTCCAGGAATGTGGTAAATTGAGAAAGTGGTTTTGTACGATATTCACAATTCACAAGAGTGAAGAGGGAAAGAAGAAAGTAGAAAGTAGCTGTGCATTTACAATTCACAGATATTTTATTTATGCTTATATTTATATTTAAATGATTCCTTTGTGTACTCCCTTTGAACCATTTGTGGATGAATGTAGAAACTAGAAACTAGAAACAACTTTTGCCTCGTTCTCCGTTCCGCTTCATGATCAGCGCACGTTTAGTTACCAGTTGTCAGTTGTGAGTTTCCAGTTGCCAGTTGCAGCTCACAAGGATTTGAAAGGAAAGTTGAACGTTTTAATGCAGATAGATAGATAAAATAGGAAACTTGAGCAGGAGGAACCAGAACAAGAAAGTAGAAACAAGTTTTCTGTTTTGTGTTTTGTGTTTTCTGTTGTGGCTTGTTGAAAGGTTGAACGAGATTTCCAAAGGAAGGAAATTCTCTTTGAGTTTTGAGTGTGAGAGACCAGAGAAAGAGAGAGACTTTTCTTTAAAAGGCTTTTTGGTTTCCTCAACACAAATTAATTTAGTTGATAGAAAAAAGAATTCTGGTCTATTCTCTCAATTTACAATGTACAATGTACATTCTGAATATTTTACAAAGGACAAATGGAACAAATTAGAAAAGAAAAACATTTACAATCTAAAGGAAAATGTACCATCTTCATTCAATATTCACCCCTATTTGAAAATACCAAACGTTTGCTTTAAAAAGTTTTGCAACACGTAGTTGTGTAGTTGTAGAAATTAGAAATGCGTTTTATCCTTTTGTTTTGTGCATATGCCGCAGAAACCTCAGAATCCTCAGAAATCCTCTCGATTCTGACTTTCTCTTGTGCCTTGGAAATTGGAAACTTGTTTGATTTAATCTTATTTGTACTTTGTCATTTGTTCAGTTGTATCTTCTTTGTATTTTGTACAATGTACATGACTGGAAAACGTTTCAAATTACCTAGTTTTTAGTCAAATTTTACAAAGGTACACACAAATTTTGATTTATTATTTATAATATTATTATCATCATCAGCATTATCATTATCAGTGTTAATTAATTTGTGCGTGTTTCTTCACTAGAGTGCATAATTGTGTTGGTAAACTAGGTAACTAGGAACTAGGAAATTTAATATCAAAGATCAAACAGAAGGAACCAACCAATTTTTGTCTTCCTTTTTATTTTATTTTAGTTGAGTCAATTAGGAAAAACCACTTTAATTTGTAAATTGACAAATGTTGGTTGCAAATCATAAAACCTGAAGAGTCTCGAGTCTCAATTCTCGATTCTCAATTTATTCATATTCTCACTTGACCCAAATAAATTTCTCATGAATCAAGCTCACGTGCTCCATGTTGACAATATTACAATAATCACAATCACAAGCATAAAGAGCAAATGTCGGTAAAAGTTGAAAGAATTCTGGATGAAAATGAATTTCCTTTCCTTGTTCCTTTTGCTCTTATTTTCGACTTGAAATACGTCATTTTTTCTAGTCCTATTTTGTGGCTTTCTTTTACCAATTGTTAACATTTTAACATTTGATTTTTGATTTCAAGTCTTTCAAGTTGTGTCTTCAATTGTGTCTTTCAATTTAAATTAAAAGTTGACAATTATTGACAATTGATCTGCTCATGTTTGAACAGTAAAATAAAAAACTGGAAGCTGGAAGCTCAAAGCACAAATTTCAATGAGCTCTTTATTTTTTTATTATCATTCATTGGTGTATAATTTAGACTGAACATCAATATCAATATCAATCAAAGGGCACAAGATACAAAATACAAAGTACAAAATGACCTACAAAAACTTTGTCCAGTCTCCAGTCTCCAGTTTCTATCTTCCAGCTTTCAAATGAGAGCTTAAGGACGTAGTTAAATTCATTAATCTTGCTATTTTTCTATGTGACCTCTTTTCTCCTCGGCCTCGCCGCTCGTAGCAACTAGCAACAAACTACAGTGTACAGTGTACAAAGTACGGTACATAAAACGGAATGGATGGCCTTAGAGTGTCAACGAGAAGAGCAAGTGACTTGGAAAAACAAGAAAGGGAAATTGAGGAGACAGAGAGAGAAAAAGAGGAGAGAGGATACAGGATACAGAATACCGAATACCGAATAGAGTCATGTCCCACTTAAATCTACATGTAGGTTTTGAGCATTCAGCATTCAGCAGTCGGAGATTTTTTCAACACGGAGAACAGGAACAGCGAGTTGAGTTCAACTCGATTCATTTCAACACAAGGAGGAAGAAAGATGAGAACTCATTCCATGGAAATCTCTCTGGTTACATAGACATTAGAAACTAGACACTAGGCACCAGACACTCGGCACTAGGCACTAGGTACATGGACCATGCGCAAAGACAGAGGCACAAAGAGAAAGTATCAACGTATCCACAATACAGGAGAAAGAAGGAGAAAGATGTTTGCTCTTGCCAGAAGCCAGAAGTAGGACCAAACACACACAAACAGAGGCAGACAGAGAAAGAGAGAGAGATTCGCTCATACATTCACACACTACATGTAAAATTACGTATATCATTGCATTTTCTATTTGCTATTTGTTATACTTTATACAGCCTCCGGTTTCCTAACAGTCTAACATTCTAGATTCTAGCATTCTAGCATCTTCCTGAAATGTGAATACATTTACCATGTACTAGTTATATCTTATATCACTCTGTACATTGTACATTGTACATTTATGCATATCCATGTCCATGTGTGCAGTGCACTTAACACTAAACACTCTTTCTCCTGCTTTCACCACAAACTTGCAACTTGTACAAAGTACAACTTTCACTGGATTCTAGATTCTACACTCTACACTCTAGATTTTAAATTTGAGCGTACATGTTTACAGTGTAATTTTTGCACACGATCTCATTTCTGCATTATTCCTGAGTTGAGCAACATGTAACCAACCAGTTAAACTTTTCTCATGTTTCCTCGTTACGAAAATATGGAAAATGGAAATGCACTCACATCTTACATCCTTTGTCCCATGTACACTGTACAACCTACATTTTACATACATATGCATGAACAATGAACATTGAGCAAAGGCATTAGTAACTTTGCATATTCCTCTCAATGGCTACTTTCAATCTTTCAATTATAAAACTTATTTACATTAACCAGTAAAGGAAAAATCAAATTAGCTCGAGCTCTCTTTTCTACTAAATACATTGGCATTGTACAATTTTACGATTACGATTTACAGTGAACATAAAAGCAGCTGAATAATACATCATACATATGCATGAGGAAATGAGATAGATGTAGAAAATAGAAAATAGAAAAAGTGCTTTAAAGTGCAAAAGGAAACCAGTAGAGAGCTTGTGCATTTAAAATCAGCCGTACCTCGTACCTACAAAATAATACAAATGGTGATCTATTTAACTACTGGAGAAACTGGAGAAACTGGAGAAAATTCGACAGATGCCTGCATGCATAGCAAATTTTGTGGAAAAAAGTTTCATCCGCTCCAATTCTATGTTTTACATTGAACCAATTCAAGTCAAGTTGGGAGTTGAAGAGAGAAGAAAACAAAGTAGCAAAGCTGTTTCCAGTTTCCACGAAAGAGTCAACAAGAGGAGTCAACTAGTCTCATAAAATGAATGCAATGAGTACTGAATTGTGAGCGTAAGCTGCCACTGTAACTTGCACTGGAGCTGAAACTGAAACTAAGGCTTTGAAAGTAACTTGACTTAAGCATTGCAAAATTTTGGCATACAGAATTTCTCATTCCTTTATTATTTTCTACGTAGAAGGAACAAAATGGTGAATTTAGACTGTAGATTCTAGATTCTAGATTCTGTAGTGCAAATAATTATAGGGCGCAAAAAAATAATGAAGGTTTTTTTGGTAACGGTTTACAAGTAAACCGTTACCAATTTTGCCAGTTTTGAGTGTTAACAAATAAAAGGAATTTTCCATTTCAACTGAATTTCTAAGAATTTTGTAGGTCAAAGAGTAGAAAAAATTTCATACATTGTGACAGGGTGGAGCCACACGCTTTTTGCTTTCTACTTTGGAGTTTGGAAATGAACGAGATAACGATAGTGGAAAAGTAGTAGTAATTGTAATTGCATGTTTTCATCATATATTCTGGGCGAAACAAGAAAGAGTGAAAAACGAAACACGAACAGGAAAACATGGTGCATGTATCAATGTGTAATCTACACAGGACTTTTTACACTGTTTTTATGCTTTATACTTTATACTCTAGACTTTAGAACACACATGAAGAACTATCTCTCATTTATGTACAATGTACAATGTGCAATGTTCATATTCCACAGTCACGAGTCCATATGTTGTTTGCTCTTATAATGAAAGAGAGGAACAGGATACCGGATATATGCAATATGCATAGGTGGCATGTGTAGGGAATGTATAATGAGGAATGTGGGATTTATCTACAGTCTACCGTAAAACTGTGAGGACAATTCAAGAATTCTTCGTGTAAATGAGGAGAGTAAAAAGGAGATGATGTTAAGTTAGGAGCTGAGTATTGAGCATTGAGCATTGAACATTGAACATTGAGCGTCGAGTGTTGAGCTTGAAAGCGGGTAAAATTCTCTGCCTTTCTCAGTTTTACGTCCCTTTTCTCTGGCATCCGCATCGTTCATCGTACATCGTATAGTCTATAGCGTACTGTGTATGATCTGTGCCTAGAGTCTAGAGTCTAGAGTCTAGAGTCTAGAGACTAGTGCCTATAATATACAAGTCAGTGCAGTGGTGCTGGCTCGGCTCGGCTTGGTTTGGCTTGGCTTGGCTTGGCTCGGTTCTGCTCCTATACATTTACTTTTTATTTACAACAAATCCATGAACAAATACACATCACTGAGGCTTGTGCAGATCTGTATGTTGTGTATATAATGTAGAGAGTGAAGAAAGCGTGGATAATGGATATGGTGTAGAGTGAAGAGTGTAGAGTGTAGAGTGTAGCGAAAACAAGTAGAGTCGAGAGAATAAAGAGAGAGAGAGAGATTCTGTGTGTATCTAGTATCTACTGGTAGCTGTGCATGTACAAGTCTTTTGGTCTATCCATTTGGTTTCCAAGCACTGGATCAAAAGAGGCACATATCAGTATAGAGATAGATAGAGAAAGAGAGTCATTTGTATCGTACATGTAGAATGTAGAATGTAGATCTATGCCCGTACCTACAACCTACATGTATACGACGGCGAGAGTCTATCGTCTATGCAGGTTGTACAATGTACAATGTACAGATATCATGTAATAAAATACACTCACAAACCAAACCGTAGCATATAAGTACAATACACAAAACACATCTAGAATCTACAGCTAGTTAGCTTCTAGTTTCTAGTTTCTAGAATCTAGAATCTAGAATTCAGAATGCAGTACCACACAAGACTACAGCAGAGCAGAGCAGACGAAGAGAGAACTCGGGTGAATTCAGTTCAGATCGGTTCTACACGTGCGTAGTAGTTGAAAACTCTTACTCAAACTCAAACTAAAGCTTAAGCTGTAGCTCTGACTCTTTGGAAAAACAAGTCCCCGAAATACGGTTACGGTTTTCTCTCAACTCTCAACTCTCAACCAGCCGAGTTTCTTCCTTCGTACAACACTGACAAAGGCAAAGGCATAGTGACAGAGACATACATACATGCATATAAAAATGAAATGTACAGTATCCCTTGTAGACCCAACTGCAGTCGTATTCGCAGTCAGAGCCAGAGCCAGAACCAGATACAGCCTCAGACTACTCTTCCATTTCTCCTCTTGTCTTCCATCCTCCCTCGTAATATTCTGCTGAAAAAACACAAAACTGAAAGGAGCAGATCCAACACTATCAACAACCAGCAGCCAGCAGCTCAGTTCCAATTCGACTCCAGTCCTGCTCACTGGTAACTGGCAACTGGCAACTGGCACTCTAGATCAGTCCAATCCAGTCCCATTTTACTGTCACTGTCTCCACAGTGCTGTAATAAATATCATACCTTTTCAATTTCACTTTCAAGTCTTGTTCCTCAACTTGTTTGTTTTATTCTTTTTGTTGTTCTTCCAGTTCGTCCATCAAGTCCACGTCAGTTTTTTACACGGTGAACCTCATTAGTTTTTATAGTGTTCCTTTGGATCTGGATTTAAAGGAGCAAATACAATCGAAACAAGTTTTGTTAAAAGTGTGACTGGGGGATTAAATAATTCACCTGATTTTTGTACACAAGTTTTCTGAAATGAAAAAGCAAGAAAATTCTGAATATGTAACAAAATTTTGGTTACATTTGAAATTTTGAAAAACTCAAGCGGTTGACAGCTCAAAAGCTCAAAAGTTCCACGTGGATGTAGTGAGTGATTTTTTAAAAGTTTAGTTTGGTGTTGTTGTGAGAGTTGTGGGAGAGAAAGTGTAAATACGTAATATTTTTTGACAGTCCAATTTGACGACAAGTTTCTTTGACAGTGAATTTATTTTCTCAACCATTTTTCATCTAGAAATGTTGAGTTGTCGATTCCTTTGAATTACTGAAATTTTGGCCGTCCTGTGGATTCCAAATTTACAAATTCCAAATTCCAAACTCGGAGCACAAATAACCAAAATTTGTGTTCAAAGTGTTCCTCTCAGAAAATTTGAGGGAAAACGCATGGACAAGCGTTCAAGCGTTCAAGTGTTCAAGAGTTGAAGAGTTTTCATCCTCTGTCTACAGTCTACCGTCTATCGTACCGTTTGAATTTTTTACCGCCTTTTCCTTCTCTACATCTTGATTCTTGATCAACTTGTACTTGGATTTGTACTTGGTTTGGTTCCTCTCTGGCTCCTCTGCTCCACTTTCCTCTCTCCCTCGTGATCAAGTCTATGAGCATTGAGCATTGAGCATGAAGATAAAGATGAGCAGGAACATGAAGATGAAGATAAAGCTACTTGAATAGACAACGAATTCTTCCTTCTTATTTTCCCTTTCTTGTTCCTTTCTCATTACTTTTACTTTGCATTTCTTCCTTCATCTTGATCATTTGTGAAAAAGATCAAAACTAAAAGTAAAAGTCACAGCCAAAACAGGAACAAGAGCAAGATCAAGAGCAACAACAACAATAACAACACTAGAGATATTATGTACAGTCCAATTTAAAAATTCAACAAACAACCAGTACATGTAGAGAAGAACTCTTAACTTGAAATTCAAAGAAACGGGAATCGATATCATTATTTATACAGTAGTTTGTTGAAAGGATAAACTGGAAATAAAAGTTGAAACTGAGACTTGGATCTCGAGTTCTCGGGTTCTCGGATCCAATTGGATTGGATTGGAAAGTAGGATCATTTGTGTACATCACTTTTTACTGAATAAATCCTGCTTCGGCTTGTGCTTAGTCTAAAGTCTACTTCAGTCCAGTCTCATATAAGCGGGTCTGTTTTTGTGTCTGTGTGTCTTTTGGGGCCGAGTGGTGGACTAGATCCGTAAAAAGTGGACCACGTCTTTTCTCCATTTCTCCATGTGGGACTAAGTACTAATTGAAAATTTGGTCCACTGGGAATCAACAGTCCATCTTCTTCTTCACGACAATAGTGACAGTGAATACATGTGGATGAATCTAGTTGCAAATTTTCATCTGGTTCGGAATCTGAATCTGGATCTGGATCTAAAATTGAAACTGAAAATAGTCATACAAGATTTTTTACGTTCAACAATTTTGTAGTGTGTTTTGTTTTGTGACATTCTCCATTTTTTTTGGATTTGGATTTCTCGGATACTTGGATTACTTTTGGATCATTTTGCTAAGGTGAGTTTTTACGGTTGGTTTTTAATATTATTTAAAAATATATTATCTAATGAAAGAGTCCAGAGTCAAAAGTCAAAAGTCGTAGTTGTTAAAGTTGTATTCATTCTTCCATAGTAAAAACAATAATTTTATTGTCAATTCAACCTTCGAAGTTCGAATATTGAATGAAGCTCTTGTAGTTTTTACCAAGTCTTCTGTCATCAGTTGCGTCTATTAAAACCTCCGTGTAAAATTCCATTCCACATTCACATTCCACACTCTACACAAGAGAAAAGCAAAGATGAGGAAATCAAGTCCACGTTTGTCTACCGTGTTTATGCAGAGTTGTGAGTTGATGTTTGTGTGTATGAAAGAGCGGATTTTGGGATGTGTAATGTGTAAATCTGTCAACTGTCAGCGCCTTGGTATCTTCAAAATCTGACTGATTTCTTTACGATCTGCCTAACAACAAACTACCAACACAATGCACGAGACACTGGGAATTTTATGATAAATAGGCGAATCGGAATCGGAATTGGAATTCAATCTCCGATTTGAACCATTGAATAGAAATAGAAATGGAAATGGGAATTCCGTGTGAGAAACTTTGCGATTTGCAAGGCTTGCAAATATTTTTATGTATACCTCCTCGTTTTATTCTCGCTCCTTCCTTTTTTCCCAAACATGCTCTGTCCTCTATGCTCCATGTTCTATGCTTTTTACAGTACACTTTTACTCGTAAATAAATACTCGAAACTCCCTCCCCGCCTTGGAAATGGAAAATGGCACTTCTTTTATAGTTTACGCTCTTTTACAGTTACATTCGCTTCGACATTCTATTTTCTACACTCTACTTTCGACTGTCTACAATTCATAGTTTATTTTAACTAGGAGCAACGGGGAACGGCAATTACTCTTTTATCTGTATCCTTCCAGATGTGTACAATTTACAATTTAGATGGTAGAATGAAGAATGAAGAATGACGATGACGAGGTAGCTCATCCTTGGAATCTCCGAAATATTCTGTAATGAAAAATTCCAATTGGAATCTTAATCCAAATCCGAGTTAAACTTTGTATTTGTATTTGTACTATCACTTTTATGAATCCATTTCTATTCCATTAAAACTTAAAGAGTATCTATGATGTTCGTCATAAATATCTACAATATTCTTGGCTTTCCATTTTAGTATTTGTCTTCTTGGAATTCACAAGACACAAGAACCAAGAACCAAGAAGCGAGATAAATTTATATTTATACACAGTTTGTGTCTGTGTCAGTGTAAACGGTAAACGGTAATGTGGATATAATGTGTGTGAAAACGTAAATTCCGCCTATGTGCAACAGCAAATTTATGTCTCATGCCCATCAAATCAAATATCCAACGGCAGCTACATACATATTCTATGCAAATGTACATACATGTAGTAGCAAGTCAAGTATCTATGGTACATATTTCGCAATTACCTTTTCACGTTGTAATATTTCGGATTCTACATTCTAGATTCTAGATTGTAGAGGAAGGGCAAAGCAACTAACTCCATGTGCATCTGTATCTGTCTGTATGTTGTATGTATGTAGTCAAAGTAAATACGCAAACGGGATGAAATGCCAACATAGTGTAAATACTCAAAGCTCCAAGCTCCAAACTCCAAGCTCCAAGCAGAAAACAGAGACTTGAGTCATACAATTTACAACTTGGAACGCAGAACGCGTTTAATGTATCACTCGTATACATTAATACATTATGCATCATGTAAAGTGCTTTAAAAGCCCTGATAAATTTTAAATAAGAGTTTTGAGCTCTGAGTTGTGACATCCAAAATCAAAAGTAGACGAAAGTACAAGCTATTTATCTATGAAGCTTCCATCCATTCTTTGGGTACAAAGAAGAGGCTTCATCCTTCATCCGTCATCCATTTCTCGTTCTGTTGCTCTTCTTGCTTCTGCTTCTGCTGCTTTTGATTTTTTGAGTTTGCTCCGAATGTTGCTTCGAATTTCTGCCCATGTAAATAAGTCGTAAAAAACAGTTGTAGATTGTAAGCAAAGCAAAGGCAGAAAGACAGCTCGATACTCGATACATTCACGTGGATTTGAATTTGAATTTTTTCATAATCCCGTACAATTTATTGCACGTATTTTATAATTTCAGTTTGGCATGCAAAATAGAAAGATTTGTCTGTCAATTTTCAAAATTCAAGACAAATGATGATCATTGTCACAATTACCAATTACCTAACATTTAACATCATGTTTTTGTTTTTGTTTGTGTTGGTTTTAGTATTTGAGGTCATGTACCTAATTCGTCATAATGGGAAGTTTGCAAAGTATGCGTGTTCTCGAGCTGTATTAATAAATGTGGATACTTTTCCACCATGTTCAATGCTCAGCGTTCAAAGTACTAAATGTAAATATCCCATTTAGGTAAAATAACAAGACACAAAACCATCATTATTTTTTCCGTCCATTAATATTTACTTGCTCTGACGAGGTTATTTGAAGGACGGAGACGAGTGATACGAATTTTGTGTTTGTGTTTAGTTTTGATCTACATTCTATATAATATAATATTATGTTATGTAGATTCATCCATTTAGCTATGCATAATAATAAAATGTGCTGTACTGTGCTGTTTTATATGTGCAGTTTTATACTTTTCTAATTTCTAATTTTGTTGTAATTTTGGTTTGAATACTTGAATACTTGTGTCTTATGGGAATGTAAACGGAAATTTGAGGTAGATTCTAGATTCTATATTCTAGACTCCAGTTTACTTTGGTATACAGATACAATGTAAAGTGTACAGTAATTCAGTGTAGACTAGGACTAGAGACTAAAAGCGAGAGAAAAGCGAGAGAGAGATTCCATCTAATACAAACTCCAATTTTTGTTGGAATGTTTTACAGGAGTCTAGAGCAATTAAATGTAATTTCAAACTTTTGTTTACACAAGCCTCTCTCTCTGTCGTCTCTAGTCTCTAGCGTTTGTACAGCATTCAAGCATTCGTGTTTGTGTTCTTGGTCTGTCTAAACTTTTCCTTTCCTTTCCTTTTGCTTTGGCTGGGTATGAAACAACACGAAACAAAATGAAATGAACTCTGTATAGTTAATAGATGAAAATAGGGAAATTTGTTGAACATAAAATGAGTAAAATAACACAAGTGAGGCGAGAGAGTAAATTACCAAATAGAACAAGAACAAGACGACTGACTCATGAACAGAAGAGAGAAAGAGAGAAAAGGAGAAAGAGAGAAAGAGAGGTAGAGAGATGAGCCACAAACTAAAATACAAACTTGAACCGAGTCGTCAACAAAATATCTCCACGTAGATTCTAGAACCGTAGATACCTTCACGTTACAGATATTCTCCATTCTCCATGTAAGAGGACGGACGAACAAACAAAACAAAACCAGCAAGCAGTAAAACCAAAATACATCTATTCAATATCCACATCCACAACTAAGCAACGCGCTCGCTCCTTGCTGAACAAATATTAGACATTAGACATTAGAGTCATCCACGTCCACCAACATCCATCCTCAATCCACATTCTACAATCTACAGTCAGTCTGCGCTCTACAGTCTACAGTTTATAGTAGTTACGTTTATGTGTACAAGAAACCTCTTTGCTGCGGTGAGAAATTTTCCATGTGACACCAGGTGTTTTTTGTTATATTTAAAGACAGTGAAACTCTTTGTACACACCACACTACACTCGTATCCAGAATGTATAAAATATCTACATAACTTGACACTAGACACGAGAGTCGAGAGAGAGACTGGAGATGCAAAATCCTGTGTCATGTACAAAATGCAAAATGCCAATGCCAATGTAAAAATTTAGATAGAAAAAATATCATAGACTTGTAGAACCTGCAAAATTTTAAATTAAAGATCGTAGATTCTAGATTCTAGATTCTAGACTGTAGGTTCTAGAAATTATGATCGATATTCTCCGAAGCGTTGGTAGATGATGCAAAAAAGGAAAATAAATTGAAAATTGCAATTTAATTTTGGAAACAGTGCCTGATTTGAACTTGTATGTTCTACGTTCCACATTTATTTTATTTTTTTCAGGCGTGTTTCTTATATTTTACAAACAATTTTTCAGCTACGTTTTAAAATACAGAGTAAAAATTTAAACAGCACAGAAATTATAAATAGATAAATAGGAACAGCAGCCTTTAAACTCCAAGTCAAGCCAATTCAATCCAACTGAGCAATTCAATCCAGTCAATGCCTCCAATTTTCCAATTTTCCAATTACGGGCAACTCTTTTTCTCCTTTGTTTTTGTTTGTTGTTTGTTGCAACCAGCTACAAATCAACATCATGACCTTTCTTTTCCAAGTAATTGCGTAGTTATTCCTTGGTATCCAAATTAAAGTAGAATTTAGATTGTAGGCTGTAGACTGTAGACTTTAGATCATCTGAAATATTTAGTAACTGAATGCAGTAAAAGTAATGACAACTAAATGAGAAAATTACTTTTAAACTACTATTTAAGGCTATTATGCAGGTGTAATAATTTCATAATTAAAATTTATGCCGGCACGAGTTGTTTATGGTTTGTGGAATGTGGAACTTTCCTACATAAACATTGAACATTGAACATTAAACGCTGAACACTGAATACGGAACGTTTAACGGTGTTTAAACACCGCAAACAAATGTCCTATAATTATACGAATAACTATCAAACTATCAAAATAGTAATAACTAATAACAATAATCGTCAACCGTCATCGTAAATAATTATGAAATACTGATGAACTAGTCAAATAACAAATATAAAAACACAACAAAAACAAGTACAAATGCAAATATAAATACAATTTATTTGGTTCAGTCATATTAACTGTTTCAGAGGTATATTTTAACCGTAAATTACACAAAATGTTGCTAATTTTTTTTCAAACAATGTCGGTCAAGCGTCTAGCGTCAAGCGTCAAGCATCAAGGTCAAAGTAAATAATAAATAATAAGTAAACCAGGAAAGTCGGTTTTCCCCATTAATCCTTGGCAAATTTAAAAGTATTTTATCCATAATATTTTAACAATCTCTAGTTTTCACATTTTTGTAAAATGAGAAATGGGACCAGAAAAATTTCATTAACCACTTGAATACATAAAATGAAGGCTGCTGCCTGCTGCCGCTGTACAAATATCATATCCACTTTCAGTACCACAA
Source organism: Sminthurinus aureus (assembly GCA_034698265.1). Classification (NCBI taxonomy): domain Eukaryota; kingdom Metazoa; phylum Arthropoda; class Collembola; order Symphypleona; family Katiannidae; genus Sminthurinus; species Sminthurinus aureus. The sequence goes on from JAQGBH010002677.1 coordinate 17,528, forward strand.
ACCAAACCAGACCAGACACCAGTACCAAGTAAAGATAGCAGAGACGAGTAAGTGGGCAATTAGCAAATTCTGCAAAGAGCAAAGGGACTTTCTAGTTTCTAGTGAAGCTCTTCAAATGTACACTGTACACAGTGACAGAGTGTTTGACCTTAGTCTCATATTCTAAATTCTATTCATTTTACATCTATATAATGTGTAAAAAGGACTAAGCTCTTTCAAATTGCACAGCTCGAGCAATAGAGTCTAGAGTCTACATTTTACATGATTGCACATATGTTTTAAAAGGAAACCGCACTTTTTTGTGGTTTTCCAATCCAGAAATCCGGTTGTGTATTTTATACTCTTTACCTAACCTTTTCATCACGAATAGATTCTAGATTCTAGATTCTACTGACACAAATTGATACACGTCTGTGGAATTTGCAGATGGAATTTACACAAGAAATTTACTAGTGAACCTAAAATATCTGTGTGCAATATCCAATATTCAACATCCAACAGCCTTGTTTCTCATTAAAAACTTTACAATTTACACTGTCACCGTCTCCTTTTCATGTGCAAATTCCTGTGCAAATTCACAATCAAATTTAAAGGTTAAAATGTCAATCGGCAATTTAATCGTATTGTAAAGTAAATCCACGGTGAATGGTGAAGAGCAAACAGAGCGCTGACACAGAGCTTGATGATTGAGCATTGAGGAGCGGAAGTATTGCATTTCTGAAATTGATATTGATAATTGGAATGGCAGAGTTGACAGTGAGCAGACAAGAGAGAGAGTGAGACAAAAAAGATGATTAAAATTCGTAGATAGATAGAAAAACATGACTTTTTACTAATCAATTTTTCCCTAACAACCCAAAACTCAAAACTCAAAATTGAAAAGAACAAAAAACAAAAGGAAAGTTTACACGATCCTACCGCTATCAGTATCAATTAATTATCATTATCAGTACCATTATAATTATCTAGCAGCACCACAGCAGCAGCGTCCAAGAGTTAACCTTTTCTCTCTGTTTGCTTATTGCTTATTCCATAACATTTCATTTTGATAATGGATTTGGATTTCATCAAGGATACAAGTCATTCGCCATTCCATTCTTTGAAGTTTCATCAGCCCTCCGACATTCAGAATCCAACATCCAACATCCGGCATGAGAAATTCGATATGAGAAATCACCAAGCATCACCATGGTGCTATAATCTGATGACTTGTGACATGTTTATTTCATTAGCTTTTATGGTACGCTCCCTGTTCAATGTTCAATCCAGTCCAGTGTTCAGTCTAAAGAGAATACAAAGTAAAATATTTTGTACAACTTAGAGCTAAAAGCACATGAATCATGGATCATGGATCATGGATCACGGATCACGGATGATAATAAAGTTCATTAGGTCGTTCACAAACCCTCGTAGCAATTCTCTCTCACTCTCACTCTCATTCTCTCTCATTCTTTTGTACTTATATTTCATACCAATAATTAGCAAATGGGAGATTTAAAGATTTTTAATCAGTAGTAAAAAGTTATTTAAAAATAAATACCAAATTGTGGAAAGAATAAACGTCGTACAAACTACAAACAAAGCAGGAACACATTTGGCATTGTTAGCTTAAAATTTCATGCATTAGATAATTTCAGCGGCAGTGGGGAGAAAAACGCGTTGTGTCTTGTGTCTTGTGGTATCGTTTAGTTTGTTAGCTCTTTTTGTCGTTTGGATTTTGGATAAGCCTACTGATTAAAAGTGACTGGTGAATCCCAATAATTAGTATTGTTTTTCCTTAGTTTGAAAACAAGGACATTAACTGTTCTCTCTCTCTCTCTCGCTCTCTCTCTCTCTCTCTCTCTCTCTCTCTCTCTTGGAAATAAATTGTTTCCCGGTTTGAAATTGCAGAGTTTGGAGTTTAGAGTTTAGAGTGCAGGGGCTTGTAAGTAAGAACATAAGTACACTTGTGCGTTGTGTGTTGTGTGTAGTGTGTGGGGGAAAATGTATGTGAATTTCTGGTGAATTTTTGAACCTGAATCTAAATTCAAAGGGAAATTTTTCAACCGCTGATACTACTTGCCAGTGCCAACATCAACATCAATATTAGTATCAACAGCAGTACGCTAGAACGAAATAAAAAAGCCTAAGCGGAACTTTTGAGACGGCAAGAATTAGACTCTGCTCCTTACTCGTCCCTCCTTCTTCTTACAATGATAACATCAAGACTCAAGACTCAAGAACCAAGAATGAAGAATCCAGAATCCAGAGAGTACTAGAAACGGAAATGAGAAAGAAAGTAATTTAAAAAGGCAACACATTTACATTTATCGCTTTCAACTACATCCAGCCAAAATGCACACAGGAAACTAGAAAAATGTACATCTACAATGTACACTCTATACTTTGCAGTCTACAGTCTACAGTCTACACTCGGGGGATCATTAGGCTGTTTATGTCTAGTATTTAGTTGGTAGTTTGTATTGTGTATTATGTATTGTGTAGATAGGTCTAATGCATAAACTACACAAATATTATACCAAAGAAATGGACCACGCGCGTGCCTAAAGCTTAGTATTATCATCCTCTTTTCTCTCTTCTTATTCTAATTTTTTCCTTCCTTTCTACTTTCCATTTCATTCTTTCTGACTTGTAAGAGATTTTTAGTTTTTCTTGTTTTTCTTGTTGCTGCTAATGTTGCTACTTTGGAATTTGACGGGGACAGCTTTCCCTTTTCCTCCAACAGTCAACAGTAGACTCGAAAGTCGATGGATTGAATGGAATGAAAAAGAAAGCACAACAAAAGAAAACAGTTGAGTATTGAGTATAGTAGACAAAAGATGGAAGACAGAAGATGGAAAATGGAATCAACGTAATAAACAGGAGGAAAAGAGGACAAAGAGGAAAACAGTTTTGTAAACTTGTTCATCCTGCTTGTTCCTTTTTATGCAGTTTTATCCCTTTACTTTTTATTTTTAGCAAGATAATGCCAGCTTTTGAAAGTTGAAAGATACTCGTAAAAATTGAATAGGTTCAACAACTCAAAACTCTACACATTCGCATCGCATACCGAATTTTGTCTATGATCTACAATCTACGGTCTACGCCTGTAGATTGTACGTTGTATATTGTAGATTGTAGATATATCTGAAAAGCAGTTGAAATTTGGTGCTCTGAGTAAATGTTGCCCGGCTGCTTATAAAATCTAGCGCCGGAACAGATTGAGTTCAAATCCCCCATTTCAGCAAGTAAACAAACAAACAAACAAAAACATGGAGACATTCAGACATGAATCTAGAATCTAGTCTGTATTTAGTATCTTCGTACAGATATGCATACGTCATGTCCTTTTTGTTTGCCTCTAGCCTCTACATTTCTCCTATCTACAATCTGCATCTTTTTCTTTTGTGCTCCCAGTAAATTAATAGCTGAAAGAAAAGCAAGTACAAACAGGATGAGCACTGAGCAGAGACGAGAAGACGAGAAGAAGAATATTGGAGGAAATATTGAAAGAGGATGGCGGACTTTGGAAATGACAATGATGATGGAAATACCGTAGTTAAACTATCTTTGAGCTTTGAGTTTTGAGCTTGAGAAAAGCAAGAGAAAAAGACTTCCGTTTTCATCTCATTCCTTTTTCCATGTATAAATTCTGAATTTTTATACCAACTACAGAACAATATTGTAAAAAATTGACAAAAAATCCTCATGACTAATTTACAGACTAAAACGAATTTAGTCATTGTGAATTATGTAACTGACAATTGACAATCAAAGTTTTTTAAACAAAGCTTTAAATTCCTTATGAATTTTCCTGAAATTCAATTCAAATCCAAATTCAAAGGATTCTACATTCTACATTCTACATTTTACACGGAACATTCAGTGTTAACTTGAAACTTTGAGTTCACAAGGTACAAAATGAGTAATTAAATTGCGCAAGAATTACCAGGAAAAAATAATCCAAATTGTTATATCCGAATACTGAATATGACGAAGAAAAAAGAACCATCATCAAAATAATCAAGTATCAAGAATCAAGAAACAAGAATGTCCTCTCTCTCTCTCCCTCTCTTCAGTGCATAGAGTACGGAATGTGAAAAATGTAGAGCGTAGAGTGTAGAAAGTATAGAATAGAAAATAGATAATAGAGAAACTTGCATGAAATGCTCATAAAAGCAATAACAATGATAGTAACATTTAATAAATAAAATTGTAGATTGTAGATTTTAGATGAGAAGAGTATGAAAGGATTTCACATTCCTAAATGTCAAGAAACATGGAGAGATTTGTCCTGTATCCGGGTGTCATGTATCTACGATTTTGTAACGTTTGTCTCTTTCTTCTTCTTCTTCTTCTTCTTTTCTACAGGCTGAAAAGTACAAAGGGATTCTAGATTCTAGGAATTTACTAACGAGAAAAATTTGGAACAGGATAGAACATTTGCGCAACACAGCAGCAAGAAGAAGAAGAAGAAGAAGAAGAAGGCTGTTTACTGTTTATTGCGAACATGAGTCTGTGTCTGTGTGTCTGTAAATGTGTGAATTTTCTTTGGAATCCTTCTGCGCCTTTTCTTTCTGTTCACAGGAAATGTAGCTAGTGTCTAGTTTACATGGTGATACGTATGCCGTGCACATTGTACATACGTGAATTACACCTCCATGAGAAATGCCGACAATCTACAGCGACGTAAACATCTACGAGCTACAAGCTACGGCGTTTAGCCTGTAGTGTAGAAAAAGGAAAAAGAAAGTCACAAAGCTTTATCTCGTTGTCATCTGAATTTTCTGTACTCTGTAAACTGTACTCTGTACACTATGCACTTTACACTTTACATTTTGCATTACATGCTGACGATATATATTTTCATTGTATTTTTGTCCCGAGTTTAAATCCAGAATCTAGAATCTAGAATCAAGAGACCAGAGTTTAGAGTTTAGTAGCATACTCAATTCTTTTGGATTTGCTACGTTTGTATTTTTTCGTTTCTCGTTTCTAGACTCCCGCCTCCGTTCACTCTGTCGCACTCTTTATCTGTCCCGAGACACTTGTGCCGAAAACTTATCTTGATTTACGCTTCCTTTTTTCCTTTCACGTTTTATCCCATTTTCTATTCCTATTCCCTTTTCTCTACTCCATACTCTATACTCCATACTACGCTCTGCCTTGTGTCTTCTATTTTCTGTACAATATACATTATACTACGTGCATCCCATTTTCTTTCGTGTTATCCTCGTGTATTTTGGTATTTTCTTATGTTTATCGCTCCCTTATCATTGCAAAAAATGACGACCAGAACCAACCTTCGTCATACTCCATACTCCACACGTAATGTATCCACTATCCTTGCATGTGAATTCTAAAATATATACAATATACAGCTTAGACTGTATAAAGGCGCAATTTACAATTCACCATGTACATTGTACAATGTACAATTTACAAACCACAGCAAAACCAATCTTTAAATTAAACTAAATTGACAAGAAAAAGGATTTAAATGTTTGTCTTGAGTCTTGATTCTTGATGAATTTTGTTTTTTAGCCTAAAATTCTCAGTATTCAAGACAAAAATACAACTTAAGGGGGCATTGTACGAGAAAATTTCACGTTTCTGTCTCTTTCCGAGGCATCAACTCAAAAACTATGCATCGTAC